>JAJMGJ010000021.1:0-179885 GCA_030568655.1 Suhomyces prunicola | reverse complement strand
CTAGATGGAGCACCACTAGAAGCAGCAGCACTAGATGGAACAGCACTAGAAGCAGTAGCACTAGATGGAGCACCACTAGAAGCAGCAGCACTAGATGGAACAGCACTAGAAGCAGTAGCACTAGATGGAGCACCACTAGAAGCAGCAGCACTAGATGGAACAGCACTAGAAGCAGTAGCACTAGATGGAGCACCACTAGAAGCAGCAGCACTAGATGGAACAGCACTAGAAGCAGTAGCACTAGATGGAGCACCACTAGAAGCAGCAGCACTAGATGGAGCAGCACTAGATGGAGCAGCACTAGATGGAGCAGCACTAGAAGCGGCAGAACCGGGAGCACCACTAGATGTGATAGCAGACGAGCTGGCGGTTGCGGACGAGGAGGGCGGAGCGGTCGAGGATGCAACTAAAGAGGACGACTCTGAAGTTCCAGGTGCATCAGGGATATACTTACATGCTCTACAAGCACTTGGTAATCCTGGGTTTGGAACTGGTCCATCATAAGCAACACCACCGTTAATAACAGTTGAAATAAGTCCACCGTAATCTGGAGAAACAACTTTGAACAAATCTGGATCATATCCAGTACCAATATCGAATCTTTGAGAGAGTAAACCGGTGTAAAGGGTCAAAATACCTGTGGTAGTGGAGTATGAGAATGGACGGCTAAGACCTGGAATGTTCAAGTTCAAGGTTAAACTTAAACCAACAACATTTCCGTTACCATAACCTGCCACAGTAAAAGTTTGACTCAAACTCAATGCCTCGACTCTGATAGAAGCATCAGAACTAGCCAAGTAAATAGTTTGGGATCTAGCAAAGCTCAAAAGAGAGTTTTGAATCCAGATATTGGATTCCTTATCAGCAGTAATACAACCAGTTCCTTGCACAGGAGAAGATTGAACATAGGCTTCGTTGTAAAGACAAATTTGACCATTGTTGGAAATTGGAAGAGCAGCACCAAGAGTAACGATTCCGGAAGATCTTGTGTTTTGGTAGAAAGTCAATAAACCATTGTTAGTCCATGAAGCAGCAGTTAGTGACATAACTGGAACTCCAACAGAACCGTCACCACCTAAGTGAAACTCACCATTATTTGTGAATGAAGCACCGACAATTTGATAAACCGGAGCAGTTAATGATTTGGCGGAATTAAAAGAAATTATACCGTCATTTTCAACGCTATTTAGAACACCGGCAAGACCAACTGTAAGACCAATCAAATTTGAGGTTGAAGAAATATAGAAACCACCATTCTCGCCGACAGTGAGTGAACCAAGTATACTAGTCACAGCATTATTGATAATCGACCAGTAAACATTTGGTTGCACGGTTATTCCGTTAAGGGAAACGGTAAGGGTACCTCTGCTAATTGTATCTTCGGACACTGTGTATCCTAACACTGTCGATAACAGGGCAAGAGCGACCACTAAAGACTTTTGAATAAACATTTTCAAGCGAGAGACTAATCAATTAATTGTGTATGCTTTTAGTAGCGTTTAAAGACTATCTCGATTAAGATGATGTTGTTAGCACTCTACAAAAATTCATTGAAGAGGAAACCCTGGTGATTTTATATTCTTTCATTTGCTTTGGAAAGAATCTTAATCTTCAACTACATTGCCTTCATGGCAAGATTTCGCAGCTAAGACGAGTATGCTTTTTCTAAAAAAAAATTGTATTTACCAGGCACAAAGTGAATATTTTCACAGCATATGAACAAATATCCAATAATTGTTATGCATGGTTGAAGCTGGCACAGTTGAAAATCGCGGGATTTACGGAGTTTAATCATTGGGTGCTTGAAAAATATTCCATAGAACCCTTGAACTTCTTGGCCCACATGTAGTCAACACAAACGACAACGTATTGGTAATATCTCTTTTGGTGCTCACTCGTGTTGAAAAGTCTTCAGTCGAACACAAGATCACATTCCAGTAGAATGGCTTATATGCCATTTTTTAGTGAGATAAAAGAAGAGATAACTATAACAACGTTTTCGAACAGTGACCGAAGAAGGCTAATGTCGTAAAATACAACGATTGATGGCAATTTACGATGTCCATTGTCACAAATAATAAGCACAATACCCCAAAATATCATATTCGGCTCAGTTAGCGCCGGTTAAGTAGCCATGCAAGAGTGAAAGCGCCTTGGCGAGCTAGCTGTCAGTAGGTTAGCTCTGACTGTAGCTTTGGTCTGGACCGCTGGCTAGGAACTCCGGTATGCTGACGCTGTGTTGAGAATTTCCACGTATATTACCAATTCCATAATAATAATAATTTTATTTTAAGGCGTTTTTACGTCGTAAAATTAACAATAAGAATCAATTCGAGGCAAACAGAAAAAGCAAGAGATTGGATCTGATGGAGAACAAATTCGCGATAATATGGAATAGGGCGCTATGCACTATGTAATCACCGACATGTTTCTTACAGATTGGTGTAAATATATGCCTAAATCGGTACTTGCTAACTTCCCATGAGAGTACTTGGAGCAATCAACATTTACACCATTGTAAAGTGCATGGATCTTATTTTCGAAACTTCTAGTCTACAAGGTCTCAAGAATCTTCTTCATTAACCAAATGTGTAATTACTGCCTAATACAGCAATATTTAACCATTTCGCAATACTTGAGACCCGGTACAAAACAACTTGTAACTCACTGAATTATTGGATGCCACCAGATTCGCTAGTCTAATCTGGTGACTCTATTGTTAATCTACTCTGAATGTAAATACTCCAAACCACCATTGTCATGAAGATAAACTTTTAGACTACGATTGCCGCTCAACAATTAGTAAGATATAAAATACGACGTACAGGAGCCTTATATCCGCTTTGGCGCATCGTCTGCAATAGAACGAGTCCCAAAAGCGCGGTTGTTCTCGTGTTCATATCCGTTACACCAAAAAATATTAAGCGCTTTGATCTAGCAAGAAAATTATCTTTTGTATTGATGCAAAGTAAGTTAGTCAATCGTCGCAACAATAGACATGTATATGAACTTAATAATGTACCAACTTTGGCAACCCGCCAGTAGTCCAAGGACTCTGGTATGTACTGTTCGGGTATGAAATTCATCCCCATTTCATTTTATGGCAATATTGTTGACTCTGCTTCGATGATCAGAAGCATCATCTGGACGTGAATCATCCAACATCTCCCCGCTTACCAACTTCGACCAACGATAGCACTTATATGCGTAATGTACTGAAGCATTTTCAGGACAGGGATGTGGAGAACTTCTCATCTATATTTAACTTATTGAAAGCATGAATAAGTTCAAGTCGACTGCATGTGTGCCGCAAGGCCTAAACTTCTAGAGATCTACGTATTCTGCTGTATACATTTGAGATATCATGACATGGATGCTTTGATACCGTCTCGCCGCGCCCAAATATAATGTTAGTGTGGTGTGTAAAAGTATCGATATTAACTTTATAGTAAGAAAAAAACAAAATTGCTCTAACTATCTGTTTAGAGCAAAAAGTATGGTATAAAGTTTTAATTGTATCTTGTTTTATATGTTAAACCTAAAAGACGTAGAAAGTGCAAGAAAACGAAACGGGGGAAAAGTAACAAACGCAACAGACTTTATTCGTGAATTAGAATTAGGTAATCCAATATCAGGTATCACTGGATACAAAAATTGTTGCAAAATGGATGAAAAAAAAAAATGAAATTAAAATTAAATGTGGGTATTCAAATCAGAAGAAAAAAAGAATGTCAATTAGCTGAGGCGTTAACGAAGCTCTTGACAGTATTAGACGAGTTTTCTGAAGGTGCAACTGATGGGACAGTGCTGGTATACAACGAAGGAGGCGAGCCAGTGCTGGATGTGCCTGAATCAGATGATCCTGATCCTGAAGAGCCTGAGCCGGAAGCACTCAATGAAGTACTAATGTAAGTATTCGATAATAATAAAAAATGCCTTAAGTCTTAAAATTTCATTTCGTAGCGTAGATAACTGCATGGAACTAGCTAAAATATGCATGCAGTGCAGAATTTTATGCACTCCGCCCGTATTAATACGGCAGCGACAAACTGTTCTTTTTGCTCTATTGTTCCCCGAAAACGTCGCGAGAATTAATTTTCTGTTTGACCCTTTGTAGAAAATCACATCAATCGAGGCTTGGGTGATTTTACGTATTTTAATCACTGACTCAAACAATCAGTACCTCGCAACCGATGAGCGAACCGTTTAATTGATTCAGGTGGGCGAAATCTAGCTTTGAACGCTTACTACCCAATAAAATGAATCTAACGTGCTACACAAATACCATGAAATTCTGAAAGACCCCACATACCACAGAATATGGTAGCCTGGTTAGAAGCCAAACTTCAATTTTGCACTGCGCTACTTGCAAAATCGAATCGGACTAAAACCAGATTGTCCACGATATTTTTTTTAGTGCAACTCTTGGCGGAGCCGAGAACAGGCGAAGTTACCAGAAGAAAAAGACAAGTTTAATCCAAGCGAGCTCAATTCAAGTTTCGGCATTTAACCGTTAAACGTGGTAGTTGCTAACCATTCAATTCACCTGTTTGTTGTGAACATAACCTCTTTGTTTGAGGACATGCTCCTATAGTTACGATGTCTTGAACATTTCGGTTAAGAAAAACCTAAAATGTTGAATTTTTCATAATCAAGTAGTTCATCATTCATCATTCACCATTCTGCATAAAAGCTATAAAGGTTAAACTGCTCTCCTGACACTTTTAACCAGCGATATCGTAAGTCTGATTACGTTTGATCCGACCAGCCTGAAATCCAACACATGGTAATCTTTAGAATTGTATCATTTTTTCGATTTTCTGGAAAAACCATGCAAAATATTTTCGTAAGGTTTACCAATTGACCACATTTGAACTTTAAAGGTTATATGGCAATAAAATAGGAGATTCAGCTTATGGTGGCGCTCTTTAATGTGGGGTAGGTAGCAATGACTTTTGGAATATAGCAAAATTACGTGACCCGTAAATTGTGTAGCACTTCTACGAGCTAATCGAAAAAACCCGATTTTGAATATCAGATTGAGATGCTATTGTCAATTCTAGTTATTCAGACCGCAAAAAAAAACGACAGAAGGAGATATTTCACAGGGTCGACTGCAAAGTAGCCAAACCTTGAGCTCATCTAGCCGCAGCCTCATCCGACGCGAGTACTTCCCGACCTAATTCAACTCTACATTATTAAGCGAATTAGCAAAGGAATGTGACTATTCCGCGTTTTCAATTCCAACTCAGTGTGCCCGTATATGCCAGAAGCTTGCGCTTGCATAAACCAGTTATACGATATTTTTAGGTGTCTTGGAATAGCTACATAGAAATTGGATGAGCAAAGCCCTGAAAGTTCTACATAGTAGTGATTACTAGGAAACCCTACTCCACATAGCTTTACAAATTAAGCGAGGTGCGCACACACGATTTTTCTTGCATAGCATTTTCCAACCGGGATGGCATGAACATTGAACAACGTGCTGCAATTTTAGTTAAGAGGCATTTTTGGAAGAGTTGCTTGACACATAATCCATCCTATCGACATTAACAGCCGCCACTGTAAGGTTACGATCTTGAAGTGGTGTTCAATCTCATGGCGAAATCAAGTTTCAGATGCAGGTGAACGTCAAACATTTAAGTACCTTGAAAATTTGGGCCAAGAGTTTTGTTCTGAAATTAAAATAGAGGTACATATCTACCAGATCTTTTGAACAGAGAGCACCTCCACAAGGAGATTTATTGATTGTTTTAGGAGTAACTATCTGAAAGAATAAATTGAAACTTGATAGAATCTAGTGTGGCAAGGGTTACGAAAATGAAAACTGTCTATAATTCTAGAAATGCACCAACAAAACTACGTTTTTTTATCTCTAAATGAAGCTCGATATTAGAATGGCAAGAAGACCCTATCTCCGTGGTATTTTGTTGTAGATGGTTGATCCAGTAGCCGTTTTCGGCCTAAACAATTCTAAACCCATGATAAATCGGGTCTTGCTATTGTACATATTTTAAGAGACATTTTGCTGCAGGTTAATGTAGTGAAATTAAATGGTTGTGAGATCGAAGAATTTAAGACTTTGGTTTGAAGACTTTGTAGTGAATGGCTGCCGGAGAAACTTCCCTCAAGTCTCTGCTTAAACTTGTCTTCGCAATGCCGAGATCATACTTTACTTGACGTTGAGTTATCCCGCATATTTTGAGTAGGTATCACGACAGCATCACGTTCACACCGAATCGGCTTAGCACGTAGATTTGAGGCGGTCTCTCCTGCGGGTTGATAAATCTTCGAATGTCAAAATACGTATCTTATTGATCGGGTTTGAATCTTAGATCGTCCTAGCTACGAAAATTAAAAGGAAATATAATCTTCTGTAATACTTTATAATAATTTAGATGGCTAAATTCCCGTTTTTTTTTTCCCTAATCGACTCCACGGGGTATGTTTGTGCGGTAATTATAAGATATACGGCCAGTCCAAAGAACAATAGTACAACAAAATATTGAATTGTCTTGCCTTGATCTCTACTTGCAACAAGCAAAAAATTAACCACTCTCTTCTAGTCTCGAATAAAAGGAAATTTATGGCTGTGGTCTTTTCTCTTTGCAAATTGATATTGTCATGACTGTTAGAGGCATTGATTTTCGCTCACGGAGCTATGCAAACCCGAATTCCGTTGCAGTCAGGCAGTATCGGGTGATTAAATGTGACATCAACAAGTCTGGTTAAAAAGTTAGGATCGTGAGATGAATCCAAAAATGCAAGGTTATTAGGGCGCTCTGGCTTTCAATGTGTTAGTGTAGTTTATTATTGCCGCAGCAAATGGAAATGTATTTTGAGTTTGCAAAGAACAATAGATTCTCGAGCGTAGGATTAAAATAATAATTGATACAAAAGTAAAGAATTGAAGCTGAGGGTTTCGAGTATGTCATATATGGTTAGCCGATAAATCCTACATTTATTCTGTAAATATCAAACAGGGCGGAGTGATACCAAAGGGACTTTCAAAGTTCCAATTATCGGCCTTGAACATGATGCTGGTTTGAAATGCATTCGGCAGTCTTTATGCAGGGTATGAGCAGAGGGCGTATTTCGGAAAGTTGCGAGGTATTTCCGAATTCCCTGGTGCGGCTAAGATCACGTGCTTCGGTATATGACCTCCGGATAACCAGGAGACACGTGAGTACTATTGGCCGACACACGGGTCTTTCTCCGTGCTGTGTAGAGGAAGAGTTCTCGCATGGGACAGAGGGGCTGCCACTTCACTTGCACACGGAGTGATAAAGTTCGCGCCGCGTTATACCAGCCAATAGATCTAACCAATGCGAAAAACCGGAACCAAAACCGGGACTGATAAGCTCAATTATGTGCAGGACGTAAGTCCGAAGTGACTTTTAATCGAGCCAATCAAATTCGCTATTGATTATGTACCTGGCACTTCTGACATGATAATACAACAATTGGACCTCTTTTAACAGGACACAACAGTCGTTTGGACTGGAGGGTAGTTGCAATCGCAAGGTACTCTTCTGTCTTACGACAACTTCCATACCACCGTAACTGTAGCACGCCTCCGTTCGTCCCCACCACATTGCACTCAGAAAGACACCCTTGTCTGTCCAGTGTTGACAGAGAGGCATTAAAAAGACAACTAAAAGAGAGATGTACTTTCATTCGTCTTGCGTTTGACATATACTAGTAGTCACGCACACAAGTACTGCAGCGCCATCAGTGTAGTAATATTGTAGTAATATAGGCTCGCTCACAACTCTTATTCTCTTGCTAGTTTCATTTAGGGCTCGCAGCACTCGCACCCTCTGCTTCTTTTCGCGCTAATTCCCGCACGTTGCGCCTTGATCATCTTGATACTTATTTACCAGCCTATACAACTATTTTTCTTCTATGAATCTAGATTACAAACAAGAAAGACCCTCCAACCAGCCCCTGCACTCGAGAATAACTTCACTTCAAAGCCCGGCTTCTTCTACGGCCACCGCACTGTCTTCCAAGTTTCCCAAAATGTCTCACGACCTCCAGCCGTCCGACAACCTCGGGCTGCTTCTCGAGCAAGAAGACTCCAATATCGAGAATGTTTGGAAAATGTATCATCGAGCCAAAGAGTCTCTTCCTTACAAGGCTCGAATGGAAAACTTGACTTGGCGTATGATGTATATCAACAACCGCCGGAACCATCGAAACCCGAATGTCCAAGAAATGGTAGAGTCTTCTATGAGAGCCCACTTGGATGGGCCAGAAACTCGCTCAAGTCTGCCAGCATTGGATCCTGGTGCAGAAGACTTTGACTACGTCGCCCATATCCGGAAAATGGGCCAGACAGACTCGTCCCATGATTCTATAGCAAATCTCAACTCCAAGAAGAGACCGGCAGAATTTTCTCCCATTATGAAGGGAATCAACAATTTGCCTGGCCAGTCGATACACCACCCTATGTCTGCTACCGGACGACCTAACCTATATGGCTCTGTACCGCAACACTCCAATCTTACGACGTCGCTACACAACGAAAGGTCCAATCTCGGCAGCGCCAGCAGCAGGTCTTCGCTGGTCAACCGCCACAATGGACCAAACGCACATCTTCATAATTCGGCATTTGAGTTCAGTCTCGATCCCTTGGCATTTGAAGGTCCTAATAATAACTTCATAGGCGATTCAGTAGATATGATTCCTAACAACGGGGTTCTTCCAGATGACCCAGAACCAAGCCCTTCATCGTACCATGGCCTTGCCAGTTCTGCTTCCACAATAGGTCCCTCCAACATTTTGGGCCAATTCGCAGCAAGACAATCGATTTCCATAGACGCTTCTCCATCGCATTTTACCAGAGAAGATTCTTTGGTCAGTTTGCCTGAATATCACCAACTGAGTCTTAATTCCACCTTCTCCACCGGAAGACCCATTATCAACCGCTCAGTTACCCAAACGCCAGCTTCCGCATCCCATCTGTACTCCCATCCATATTCAAGCTCTATGACCTCAGAGACCTTTCAGTTCCATCCTTCAGGCTCGTTGCCCAAATCTAACAATTCACCATTTGATGTGTCAGGATTGCCGCAACTACCATCTCAGAGCCGTGAATTTGATAGAAGCTCGGATTTTGGCAGCAATTCTGACCACCAACCTCCCATTTACTTCAAGAAATCATCCAATACCAATAGTTTGTACATGGATTCGCCCATGTCTCATTCTTTACCTTCGACCTCGTCAATGGGTACATGGAAAGATACTTCAGCCAAACCCAGTACCAAAAAACCCAAATCGAGCAGTCGCACCAAGAAGAAAGGAGGCTCCAGCCCGGGCTCGTCCAAATCTGGGGTTTCTGCCGCCATTTCCAGTGGCATATCTAATGGTAGCAATCCTAGTGGAAACAACGTAGCATGTACCAATTGTCATACCAAAACAACTCCGCTCTGGAGAAGAAACCCAGCAGGAGAGCCTTTATGTAACGCCTGTGGTCTCTTCCTAAAGTTACATGGGGTTGTGCGGCCGCTCAGCCTAAAGACTGATGTGATCAAAAAGAGACAAAGAGGCGGGGGAACCGCGAAAAAACCTAATATGATAGAGAAAGACGGCGACGACCTTAACCCCACTAGTATAGGAAAGAATGACCGGAATATTGTCAACAATCTAGTCTCTCCTGACTACCAGAAGAAAAAGATCACCAAGCCCAAGAAACAGGTAAAACCCAATGCCGACCAATTCCCGCAACCAAACCATCCGTTGGACGGAGGAGAAGACAAGTACTTCATAGACGTTCTTAATTCGATACCCGACCATGATGGTATGGAGGTTTATAGTGATGACGAAGCAAAAGAAACCGATGTCAATGGCAAAAACTGGGATTGGCTAAGTATGGCCCTATAAATAATAGACTAATACAAGAATAATTATTAATGAAGTTGCGAAAATTGTAAAATATTGAAGAGCAGAAGTTGTTTTGGTTTTTCTGCAATTATTGCAAAAAATGCTTAGACAAAGAATGATTAGATTGAGGCTTAGACTCAACCGATCTATTAGTACAGGTTGTTTATCAAAGCCAATCTATCTTGACAGGACTGCGTAAGGGCAACTAAATAAGCTTTTACATCAAGTCCAAGCAACTTAATGGGTGCAAATCAGTGCGGAAACATTCTGATAGCACACTCGAACTGTGGACATATATTTAAATTGGCCGATCCCACACTTGAAGACCACCACCCGACCTATATCTTTTACCTGCATCACAACACTCATTTGTGTCCATTAATCCTACCGGTAATAGTTTTCGGTTAGCTTAGGCAAGATTACATAAGCCCCTCATTTAACTTAATCTATCAGGGCCAACTCGAAATTCTAACGTAACCAAGTCACGATGTCAACGTATCCCAAGGTCACTATTCTGTACTGTGTGAAGTGCAAATGGCAAAACCGAGCTGTATGGTATCTCCAAGAAATCTTTCAGACATTCGAAGGTCAAATCAATGAAGTATCGCTCCAACCAATTGCAGACCAGCCGGGACGATTTGAAATCAGTTTCGTGAAGCTGAAGGATGAGCATGAAATAATCTACAAAAGACGTTTCAAAAATGCAGAGTTGGCAATCAAGTATGGAGACAAGGATGGTAGACAGCAAGAACCATATTATTACGATGGGTTTCCCGATTCTAAACTATTGAAAAAGTTGATCAGAGATCGTTTAGACGGAGCTACACTTGGTCACATAGATCAGTACGACACCATGTTTTTAGCCCAAGAAAAGAATGAAGAGAAAAATACTCTGAATGAAGAGTGCAAAGAGTGCAAAGACAAAGAAAACGAAGTCGAATAGCCAATGTCTGAAGACTGAAGTCATATTGGTTTTTATTGACACATTATTAGCGTTCATATACAATATTACAAAGGCCTTTGGTCTACTCAACGTCCTCGCTGAACTGATGTTGGTACGACAGATCGCTGATCAGATCCCATCCGTTCGCACTCACGACGTAGGGTAAACTGGTGCCCAACGAGCCAAAATACAACGAACTGTTGGGCAACCCCAACAAGCTCTGGTACTGTTTCATGACGAAAGTGGGTGATACGTTTTTGGATTGACCCAGCGATTTTTGGCTGGTGTTGGAGCTTGCGGAAGACACGGAGCCTGCCGAGGTGTTGAAGGACTGCAGGGCTTGTGAGTTCTGCGCCGACGACTGGTTGATTTCCTTGGTTATTTGCTTCCACTTGTGTTTTTCACCTGCTATCAACAACTGCCGCAATACTTGCACATCCTGTGGCGTAAATTTGCTGGATACTGCGGTATTTGGGAGGGTTGTCGCCTGGTAGTTGTAGTTTTGATGTGCGGGAATCTGCTGTGGGTGTTGCTGTGGATGTTGTTGTGGAGGCTGTTGTGGGAGTTGTTGTGGGAGTTGTTGTGGTATTTGGTGCTGGGGTTGTTGTTGGTGTTGGTACGGGTAGTCGCTCACGTACTGCCCGTTATTAGTGCTTGAGTTGTACATATCTATATTATTATGTTTATCGGCCTATACTGCTATTCTTTCGATATGGTCTCACGTAGTTAAGGCTATCTTAGGGTTGTTGGTGATTGTAGGTTGAGATGGTGTTTACTGATAGCGGTTGGTCTTCTTCCGTGAGGCGACTTTGGGTCGTGCGCGCACCGGTTGTAGCTTTTTGGTTTACTGCAAAAGGTTCAGAGACCACAGAGGTTGCATAGAGCGGGGAACGGCTTCCACACAGATCTTGTACGACAGCAGAACGCCTCAAATATATGGGGTATTGTGATTTTAGTTGCTATGTTTAAAATTACAGATGAACAATTTCGTATTTTAAGTTTACACAATACGGCACACAATATTGTCGTATATGAATTATCGTAACTGCAGAAGGAACTCTAGCATTTATTATATAGCATTCTAGCATTGGGCTTGCATGATTTACTCTTCGTAATCAAAACTTGCGTCGCTAGCCATGTATTCGTCTTGGTCCTGGTCATCGTCCTCTTCATCAAACTTGTACGATTGAGGGGCTGCCCGCTTTCTTTTCGATTTTACGGGAACTTGGAACTCAGGGGCCTCGACTGCAAGGTCATCAAGTTCCTCGTTAATCGAGTTTTTAGGTTTGCCTTTTGCTGTAGGAGAAACTTGTTTGGGGGTTCCCGATGACGCGAACGAGGATGTGTTGCTGCTACTAGTATTCAAAATGTCGTCGTCATCGTCACTATCAAACAATGAGATAATTTCTTTAGGTTTAGCAGCCAGTTTTGGTTTCGGCTTGTCCTTGGAGAAGAACGACAACACATCTGGTTTCTTTTCGGATTTAACCTGAGGTTGCTGTGATGGCACAGCTGTTTTCTTTTCCTGCTTCACTTTTGGTGAATCGCTCTTACTTTTAGTTTTAGTAGCAGGTGGACTCTTTTTCTGCTTTTTGGTAGAGGGCTCACCATAATCATCATCATCACCATCATCTCTGTCTTCTTGCTTAACCACCTTTTTCTTTCTCGGTCTTTTGGCCTTGGTCTTGGATCCTGGTGCAGAGATCATATCAACTCTTGCCAAGTAATCCGCCTCCAAAAATTTTTCCCAAGCCACAAGGAAATCATCTAAATCTTCATTCCATAAATCTTTGGCAGACTTTCTCAACAAAACATTCAATTCTGCTTCTTTCTCATCCTTTTGCTTCAATAACTTCTCGTATCTCTCTCTGGTCAATGACCAGATAGCCATTCCCAAGAGGTAATCGTACGAGGTATATATGGTTTCAGGCACATGGGTGTTCTCATCTTCATTCTCAAGTACCCCTGTGATGTTCATTTGGCTTACATCACCAATTTCTTCTTCCGCTTCTTCAATTTCTTCTTCTGCTTCTCCAAGTGAGGTACTGCTGAATTTACTACTGTCAATTGGCTTATTGTTTTTGCCAAACATGACGAAGTTATTTTCTTTCAAAGTTTCAACCAAAACGGCTCGCTTCTTGTTGGACACAGACAATTTCTTGTCAATAATTAACTTGATGAACCTTGCCTGCTCACTCAATTTAGTTAACTGGTTCTGAAGTTCCTCTGTCATGTAATCTTTACGTTTTTGATAATACTCCAATCTTACATAGTAAAAATCTTTCAATATGTCTAATGGAGAGTCATATTTTTTGATTCTGCCTAGTGGATCGAAAGCAACCATATTACTCATACTAACAGACGATATCAACTTGAATCTCTCCAATAAGCCGATTTTCAAAGATTTCGTCATTTCTTCACTTGTCAACTTAATTACGAACCTTATGTTTATTCCGTGATGCTCTTCCATGTCTTTAATCCAAGCTGGTGATTTTCCATTACCCATACCTGCCAATAAGAATTCTTTGACGTTGTTGGTCCAAGTCTTGACAGGAATCTCAGTGATCTCGAGGGTTGTTTCATCCACTTGTTCGATTCTGCCCGAAATCTTGTACCTATCGGGGCCATTCTTTTCAATTATCCCATCCCATCCTTTGTACCAGGGGACCATTTCCTCTGGCTGATCTCCTTTCATAATTCTGCGAATGTTGTTGACAATATCAACTGGGTTAAAACAAGGAATATTGGTCGACCAACCAGTACCTATACCTTCAGCACCATTGACTAATACCATAGGAATTGTTGGTAAATACCACTGAGGTTCGACGGTCAGCTCATCTTCTTGAACATACGTGTACAAAGGATTATCTAACGGATTGAATAATGTTCTTGTGATTTCATTAATTTCCGTAAAGATATATCTTGCAGCTGAAAAGTCTTTACCACCGGCTGCTCTAGTACCAAACCCACCATTGGGCTTCAATAAGTTGATATTGTTTGATCCGATAAAGTTTTGAGCCAACCCGATAATCGTTTGGACCAATGATGCTTCACCATGATGATACTCTGTTTTTTCTGATACATAACCAGCCAATTGGGACACTTTAATTTCCGATCTGAGATTTCTTTTGAAACATCCAAAAAGAATCTTTCTTTGACCTGGTTTGAAACCATCCAAAACGGAAGGAATCGATCTGATGTTGTCTGCCATCGAGAATAAAATCAACTCTTGATTGATGAAATCACTAATTGGGATTTCTGTGATGTCGTGAGCTAAGTGTGTACCTGGGACAAATCCTTGCAACCACTCTTTTCTCTCGTCAGCCTTTTTCTTTGAAAAAGCTAGATCAATGTATTGCTTATCATCATCCTGTAAAGCATGGAAGGTTTTTAGATGATTTGCCAAATCTGCGAAATATTCACGAGTTTCACGCTCCAAGGATGTACCCAAACCCTTATAATACTTTTGAGTCCATCTACAATTGAGCCCTTCAGTTTCACGCCATTTTTCAAATTCAGGCATTGAATAAAAGGGTATAACTTCTTTTCCACCGCCTCTTTTTTTAATTGTAATTTTCACAATCGGGGTAACGAATTCTAGCAAAAATCCCGGGATATTCAATAAGCCCGGGAAACTTGTTTCAAAGAAGTTGATTAGCAACCCTTTGATATGCGAACCATCATGATCCTGATCTGTCATGATCATGATTTTACCATACCTTAGACTGGTTATATTTTCAGGAGTGTACGCCTTTTTATGTTGCAACCCAATAATTTCTTTCAAGGCTTTGATTTCACTGTTTTTGGCTATTTGTTCAGCCGAGGCTTCACGAACATTCAATAGTTTACCTCTCAATGGGAAGCATCCATAGTAGTCTCTACCAACCACGGTTAAACCATTAACAGCAAAACCCAAAGCAGAATCACCTTCGGTTAAAATTAAAGTACATTTGAAACCTTGCTTAGTACCAGCTTTGTTGGCATCAACCAATTTTACTTGACTCTTAATTCTCAGTTTTTTCGAACCATCGGCCTGTTGTAATTGCTTGTCCTCATTGGCATTGGAGATTTCTCTGATTTTATCAACAATACTGGTCTTTAAAATTCTGTTGATAAACTGCTCACTTACCACCAATTTTTCACTAGTCTTGCCACCAAATTGGGAGACCTTCGTCGTTAACTGCTCTTTTGTTTGAGAGGTGAATGCTGGATTTTCGATTAAGCAGTTGACAAATAAAAACATATTATTTCTGATATCTTGGGGCTTGATCATCAACTTCTTCTTACCTTTTTCTTTCTTTGATAATGTTTCAATCAATTTATTGATGATCTGATCAGAGGCATTTTTTACATGTGTACCACCGGATGTTGTTGCAATTGAGTTAACGAAACTGACTTGTTGGAAGTTTCCATCACTAACTGCAAACGCCAATTCCCAGCGATCATTGAAAACTTCATGGACAATAGTAGAGTAGCCTTTTGGCTGTCCATTTTCATCAATAGGATCAGGACTAATTGCTTTGATTGCATTCACATACATCTCAACGTAATTCTTGAAGTTCTTTATGTTTAGTTTCTTGTCATTCAAGTAAATATTACAGTCTTTCACCGTACCACACATATCATAGACTCTTCTTCTTAACACTGACAAGATATCGTTGTCTAGAGTTTGCATACCGAACTTCACAAGGTCAGGCTTGAAGGATATTTTGGTGTATTCCTTTTTTGTCTTCAATTTAGAAATCTTTGGTTTTGTGAAGCTGGACATATTGTTTGTCCAAGTTTGTTTATAGACTTGACCGGTATTCAAATCAGCGGTTTCTAGATGGAACTCAGTGGAAAATATGTTACACAATTTAGCACCATAACCATTACGCCCACCAGTAACTTTTTTCTCATCGTCATCATAGTTAGAAGAGGTCAACAAATTACCAAATATAAGT
Source organism: Suhomyces prunicola (assembly GCA_030568655.1). Taxonomy (NCBI): domain Eukaryota; kingdom Fungi; phylum Ascomycota; class Pichiomycetes; order Serinales; family Debaryomycetaceae; genus Suhomyces; species Suhomyces prunicola. The sequence continues at coordinate 164,114 of JAJMGJ010000021.1, read as the reverse complement.
TCGGGAATGTAAATTTTTTCCTTTTCATGGATCTCCACGGGAATACCTTTACCATCATTCATGATCAGAATAAAGTTATTCTCCAGATCAATGTTTACCTTGATATTTCTCATGCTGGGATCTCTGATTTTGTTGTCGGCAGCATTGACCAAGATTTCATCAAAGATCTTGAACAACCCGGGGACAATATTGACTTCTTTGAACACCATAGACTCTGTGTCATTGTCAAAAGTCCACATTTCCATAGGGGTGGATTCAACTGATCCAATGTAAGTATCAGGTCTCTTCAAGATATGTTCTAATTGAGAGAGTTTTTGATATTGATTGGAAGCATTGGTTTTAGTCTTTTTACCACTGTCACCATTTACCACCGACGATTGGCTTCCAACGGACGAAGACACGGCTGTCGATCTTGAACGAGGTTGATCGGGATCAGACCCCAAGCTGAAATCGGAGTCTGAATCTGCTTCAAAGTCAGACATATTAGTATTGTTTCTGATGATTAAGAGCGAAGTCGATGTAGCAAAAGCACCAGAATGTCGAACGGAATAAAGAAACTAGGAGATGAGAAAGAATGTGGTGGTAAAAGTGGTTGTATTTATATTTTGGTATTTGGCTGTAAATATGATGCGTCGCGAGCGCGGTGCTGTTGGATGCAGGAAGTTGCAAATGAGAAGAGCTGGGGAGAATAGGAAGGGAGAGGCAGGTGGAAAAGGGGGAAGAAGGACAGAACGTGTACCGAAACAAGAATCATGTACCTAGAAGACCAAGAGCAATTACGATTCAAAGGTGTGTATTGTATATTAACAGGATGTTATAAATGACGTGAGCGCGTCCCGGCCAAAATTCAAATGCTGCAAAAACGCAGCGCTCTGACTGGTGCGGAGGAACAAAGAAGTAAGTAGAGATGTATGGTAGGAAGAGGCACGCCAAGGTTGCGAGGGACTGATAGGGTAGTGGTATATTTTGAGGTATTTTATTTGGTGTATTACTAATTCTTCTTCTTTTTAAGTCCCTGTTGAATCTTTTCAAACTCCTCATCGTCGATCTCGTTGGACCTCTTCTTGCCCTTCCCCACGTACTTGGATTCCAACGAGTCTATGAGACTGTCCAATCTGCCAGTCTGTCTGCTTTTGATCAACAGAGCCAAGTCGCTTTTTTTCAGGAGATTCCGCTTGCCCTTGTCTTTGATTTGCTTTTCCAACTCCGCAGCTTCTTTGGCTTCCTTGGCTAATTTCTTCAACATTTGCCTCACTTTTGTTTTCCGCGACTTCTTATATTTCTCCCATGATTTGATTGTATTGACATCTACGTCTTCTGAGTCGGCAAGTTCTTCCTCTACGATCGTGAAAATTCTGTTTTCCTGGGCCTCGGTGAATTCAAGGTGTGGAATCACTTCGAATAACTTCAAAAAGTCTCCTTCGTAATACATAAAATTGGTGATCACATCTTCTCTTTCTTCTGCTGATTCCTGGTACTTTGCGCGGTCCTCTTCAATCATGTTTATGGTGATTTTGTTGTTGATGGAGTCGAAATATTGCTTCCAGTCAAATCCATCATCATTCTCGACTTCGCCTATGAACCCAGTTTGATCGTACCGGTTTCTTTTGGCGGCATCACCAAGGATGCTGTATGCAAATTGAAGCTTGGGAAATCGTTCGCTATCTTCCTCAGTCTGATTTTGTTGTTGGAGTTTATCAGGATGATATTTGAGGCAGAGTTTTTTGTAGGCCCTTTTTATCTCTATGGGTGATGCATCTTTGTCCACCTGTAGTACCTGGTACGGATCTATGTCGTGGAATGCTATGGTCATCGATGATGAGTGGTGATGTTTTTAGTTTTAATAAATTTGTGCGCGTAGTGAAAAGTGTTGCAGAAGATGAGACAAACAAGAACACTAATGGTGAGAGGAACATAAACGAGAAAACAAGGCTGACAAGACAGGAAGTCTACTTGAAGATTCAGTGAATTTACCGGTCTCTTCATTGACACATATGTATATATGCCTATACATATAGCTTCCTGATTAGCCTCCTGACCAGCTTCCACTAACTTTTTACAGCCTTTTATAATTCTACATTAATCTATTTCACTAAAGGTCGATTACTAAAGTACATATAAAATACAATAAAGAATAAGCTAATAATAAGAACAAGAAAACAAATACCGACATCACTTTATATCTTCATTGGCAGACGCCTTGTCTTTCCAATGTTCGATCTCTCTGTACGCACGTTCAAGCTCTTGCTTTAACTTATCGTTGGAAGCACTCAACTCCGAGACTGCCTGTTCTGTCAATAACTTTTCCAAGGTCCACTTTTCGATGTTGTTGTTTTCGTTTTCCTTCAATCTCTTGATATACTCGACAGCACGCTGCAAGATCTGGGCCTTGTTGGTGTCTGGGGTAGGAATCAAAGCGGCCAATTCCTTGATACCGACATTGATTGACTCTCTTCTTCTTCTTTCAACTTCTTTGTGATTTTCTCTTCTTTGCTTGTGCCATTCGTCTGAGCCGTGGCTAGGCTTGCCCGAGCTGGATTGTGGCAATGTGGTGGGCTGAGGAGGGAACGAAGGAGGCGATCTTGAAGAGTCAGGGCCATTTCCTGGCGAGCGTGGTCCTCCTTGTTGTTGCTGCTGAGCTTGTTGTTGTTGGTGTTGTTGCTGTCTGAATGCATTTTGGTACGCCAAATGTTGCAAGTGTTGTTGCGACGAGTTCTGCTCATTAGAAGAAACAGCTGCGACAGCGGCTGCAGCGGCCTCCGCAGCAGATACATCGTCGTGGTCGGGATCTACTTTAGATCCTTGGCCCTTTTCGCCATCGTTGCTGGTATACGACGATTGCTGCCCAAGCAACTCAGAGTCAATGGCAATATCGTCTTTATGGACTTTTGGCTTCTTCTCGGCGTCAAGACCGTGCGTTTCGGCTTCTCTTTTGGCCATGTTACTGGGAGCGGTTAGTAAATGAATAGGTGCAAAATTAATCACGAGGTCTGCTCGTCCACATGACTTGGTCGAGAAACAAACATCGATTGACACACCAAAATTGGCTGTGAATTGGCGAGATTTGTACAAATGTGGTTGTAGGCGGCTGCTGAGCAATTACATACGTTAATTATTATAATACGATTGTGGTACTGTCAATTCACTGGCGGATAATCGAAGCAAATCACGTTTGACGTTGTTTGTTTTGAAGGAATCAGTGAGGGTTTTAAAGAAAAGCACTATCACGGGGCGCTACTCACATGTATTTCAGGTGATGGCGATGGGCGGGTAACGGAAAACGTGCAAAGCGCGGTCGTGACCAATCAGCACACACACCACCCCTCCTGGTCATGCGAAAAGAGTCATGCCGCTTGGCACGCGGAAGCGTGTCCTCGTCATGTGATGAACAATAGCGCCTGCAAGGCGCGGGAACGTGTTTCTCATTCCCCCAAACAGCGCTAGCAAGCTTTCAATCGCCGTGTGCATCGCTGAAAACGGACAACGCCTGTTATGAATCCTCCTTAATCAAAAAGACTATCATGAACTTGAGCTGGAATGGAGGTATACTATCTTTCATTCTAGCTTGATTATTAGAGTTTAATTGCCAATAGTAAAGTGACACGGGTGTTGAGAAATGGGCCAGATATTGTAACCCATTTTTTCGAGTCTAGTCCCTAGTCGTATGATATGAAGCACGCGGGGAGTGCACATGCAAACAAAGACACACACACACACACACACACGCTCAGTGCGAATTTGCAACAAAAATACAGTTGTATACTGGTGAACTGTTGATGAATATTTCAGCTTACGTAAGCATAATATTGTTATCGTATTTATTATTTGATAATATGTATCTCTATACGTTTAATATTTGATGCGCGATAAGCCGGCGGCAACCCCATTTGATAAGATAAAGCTGTCGTGTTTGTTTTCGTGGCACCTTAACTTTGGGTTGGACACAATCGGGTGTCCTTTCTCCCTGTTTGCAGGTGAAGACGCTCACTTAGTTTGGTATCACACGCATATCACGTGACCTGGCCCATCTCTTGGTTAAGCGCATACTCTGATCCATTTGGCTGTAACATATGCGCTTAGGCGAATAGAACTGAAATAATCGATTCTAACGAATTCGTTAACATGAAAGCATGTCAGAAGTCACGCTAGGAAGATATCTTTTCGAGAGATTGAACCAGCTTAATGTCAATTCTATCTTTGGTCTCCCCGGAGACTTCAACTACTCGTTGCTCGACAAGTTGTACCAGGTCCCCAATATGAAATGGGCCGGAAATGCAAACGAACTCAACGCTGCTTATGCCGCCGATGGCTATTCTCGAATCAAAGGTCTTGCGTGTTTGGTGACAACGTTTGGTGTTGGAGAATTATCGGCTTTGAACGGAATCGGTGGTGCTTACGCCGAGCACGTTGGCCTTATTCATGTGGTGGGTGTCCCGTCTATTGCGTCCCAGGCAAAGCAGCTTTTGCTTCACCATACTCTTGGAAACGGAGATTTCACCGTATACCATCGTATGTCTAATAACATAAGTCAGACCACAGCTTTCATTTCCGATATCAACAGTGCTCCTGCCGAGGTTGACCGATGTATTCGAGAAGCATGGGTCTACCAACGACCGGTATATATCGCGATCCCTGCCAATTTGGTGGACTTGACGGTGCCTCGGAACTTGCTACAGACTCCGATTGATCTCAGCTTGAAACCCAATGAGCCAGAATCGCAGAACGACGTGATAGTTCAGGTACTTCAGCTTATTAGACAGTCACAAAATCCTATTGTGGTGGTAGATGCTTGTGCTTCTCGGCACAATTGTCGCAAAGAGATTGAGCAGCTTGTGGATATTACTCAATTTGCAGTATTCACGACTCCAATGGGTAAGTCCGGCTTCAATGAGTCTCATCCCAGGTTTGGTGGGGTATACATCGGTAACTTATCACCTCCAGATGTACTTGAACGGGTACACTCTGCCGATTTCATCTTATCGATTGGGTCTTTGTTATCTGACTTCAGCACGGGTCTTTTCTCTTACTCTTACAAGACCAAAAATATTGTAGAATTCCATCCCGACTACACCAAAATTGGCTCGGCTACGTATCCTGGCATCCAGATGAAAGAGGCATTGAATGTGTTATTGACTCAGATAAAAGGTTCGATCAACCCCAATTACGTTCCCGAGCCCATACCTCCTCAGGTGCCAATGGACGTCCAGTTTCCACCTACAACAAGGTTAACCCAAGAATACTTGTGGTCAAAGGTCAGCACGTGGTTTCGGGAAGGCGATATTATTGTCACTGAGACCGGAACATCGTCTTTTGGTATTTTGCAAGTTCAGTTTCCCAACAATACCATTGGAATCAACCAAGTATTGTGGGGAAGTATAGGGTTCACAGTAGGAGCTACATTTGGAGCCTCGATGGCTGCGCTAGAATTGGATCCTTCAAAGAGAGTAATACTATTTGTGGGGGACGGGTCGCTACAGTTGACGGTACAAGAAATCTCGTCGATGTGTAAATGGGATTGTAACAATATATTTTTGTTTGTGTTGAATAATGATGGATATACTATTGAAAGATTAATTCATGGTACAAATGCAAGTTATAATGATATTCAACCATGGAACAATCTTGGGTTATTGCAGCTATTTAATGCAAAGAAGTATGAAACGTTCCAAATCTCCACCACCGGTGAGTTAGATGTATTGATTCAAGATGACGAGTTTGCAATACCCAATAAGATTCGCATGATCGAGGTGATGTTGCCACGGATGGATGCTCCTGCCAACTTAGTAAATTTGACATGAAACAGAAGAATATATGACTAATGCTCTTCGTTATTAATTGCGCTTTCCTTTTGATATGTCTTGACAAGTTTCAAGTAGCGGTCAACTTCCTCTTCGTACGTTAACATATCCAGATGCATTTTGTATAAGAAAGGATCGTACTTCATAGGCGCAAAGTCAGGGGCATTGGCCATGAGTCTCTCGGTTGATTTGCCAAACGACAATCTCATCAACTCTTCTTCATGATGCGATGTGAACTCATTGGTGAAGTAGTATTCCTGGAAGATCTCGTCTTTTTGGAGTAACGTCAAGATTTCGTCAACCGACAACTGAAATATCTTATGCATCATATCTTCGTTTAATTCTGTTTTGGTGGCATCTATAAAAGCCTTTTCTTCTCCCCTGAGTTTAGCCTCCTTTTCCAATTCTGCTTTCTGGGTTTCGGTCAATTCGTACCCCTCATGCGCGGTCAAGTCGGCTTCACCTTTGTTTAAAAGCTCGTTATAGCTATTGACATTTTTCCACACTATGGGGTCTTTGAGGAAATAATACAAGTCCTTCTCTCTTAACCAAAGACGAATCAGAGGAAGGAAGATTTTGTCGAGGAATTTCTTTTCCTGCACCCCACGAGGATACTCTACGGTGAGGATTTCGGAATATTTCTTGGGAATGTACCCTATTTCTCCCTCAATTGACGTTTTGATTAATGGCGACAATTCGTTGAGCTTGGAGAAATGCTCGTTGGGACAATTGTACAATTGAAGCTGACGGTTCAATTCAAAGTAGTTGCCTTTTTCTTTTGGTTCTCCAGGATGATAACGTGCAGGGGGTTTAGTGTTGGAAACAGCCAATCCGGTTATATCAATGTACAAACCGGTGTCGAGATCAATGAATCTGGCATCAATGTTGTTCATACCATTACCTTTTTCTCTCATGGTAATAAACGAGCCACAGTCCAAAAAGTACCGTCCAAATCCGTCCTCGGCATCCTCCACAATAAGCGTTTGGTTATAAAGCAATGCTAGCTTATGTAAGTGCATCACGGGCACTTGAACATCGATATCGTTGTCCCAAGGAAAAGCCATTCCGTTCCAGTACCACGACAAAAGAGACCCATGGGCGATCCAGGTGGTGATATCGTGCTTTCTGGTAAAAGAAAGCCATGTTCTAACTAGTCTATGAAGCACTAATGTCTGCTCGTTCACTCCATACATGATCCCGTTGAAGAAACGCCAATCGTAGTGGTCCCCAAGCAACGAATCCAAGAGTCTGGCTTCTTCAAAGTATTTTGGGGGACCTCCATTTTTGACTTTGTCCTGCGAATACAAAAGACTTCTGTGGTAGTTAGCTGCCAAATGGTCGATATAAGGCTGTGACTCCAACTGCTTGAGGATTTCAGTAGTGTTAAATACAAAGTCTTCTTCAGGGATGTTAAGTTCATAATCGTTTTGTACAAGCAACGAATCTGGCTTGTATTTTGCCTGAAGAGATTTGAACTCGTCCAACGCGTTTATCGACGTTTTCTTTTGCTTCAAGTACTGTTCCACGAGGCCGTTATTAAGCAACTTGGAGTTGGAATTAACCAAGATATTGTAAGAACCGTCTTTGGTAAGAAAGATAATTTTCGATGGTGGTGGGGCATTGGAGTAGAGGAATGATTTGCCTGCAAGAATAGCTTTTTCTGGCGTGGTTTTGGCAGGACTTTTAAAGACATAAAATCCGGGTCCAAGTTGGTTGGAGTTGGCTGGTGGGGTTTCCGTGCAGAATTTTTCGGGATCGTCTGCCTGGCCACGTTTAAAAAGCTTAGGACTTTCATTGCTTGTCAGAAGAGACTTGTCTTTATTAGCTTCTTTATCAGATTCTTTGTTAGTGTCTCCATTAGTTTCTGTTTTTTCTGCTAGCATTTTCTTGTTTTGCTCATCCTGCTGCTTTTGCTTTTCACTTTGCTCCTTCTCTTTAGCCTCTTGGGCTTTCTTGATCTCCTTTTCTTCTTCCATTTTCTTCTCGTCTGGCCTGGCATCGAGTAAAGAACATGTTTGTTGTTCGCTTTTAGGAGCAAGGAGGTATCGGTTAAGCGCCAGCAAGTCTACCCAATCGTACCAATGAAAAGGTAATTGGATATTCGATATGTCGCCGCCGTTTTCCTTTGCCGCCGACTTGATGGCATTGAAGTAGATCCCGAGAGTAAATCTCGGGTCAAACGGCTGAATAGGTGGCTTTTCATGGTGGTACTCTTCGTTGTAGTAGTACGGTATTTGTACAGTGGCTTTGTCTTCTCCAATACTGGTGTCAAGAAGCCAAAACTTGTTTTCTATATCGTTCTCTATTTTGGACTTTGAAAGTTCTTGGAACTTCTTTGAGAACTCATCTTCCGTGTCATGATAAGAGAGCTGTTTGTCACTTGAGTAAAGCTTTGACGCTAACGAATCGAAATAGTTGGGGAGCTTTGATTTTATGTATGCCGAATTTGATGAGCCTACGAACGGCGTAGTCAGCAATAGAAGGGCTATGACTAACAAGAGGCCCACTATTACGAATATCTGAGTGAGCTTTCTTCTTAATCGGATTATCCTGATCATGATAACGATCGTTCTAACGCAACTCCTAAAAAGAATAAGGTATGTTTATGATTGATTGAATTTTAGTCAATCAGATGTAGCATGATCATTAGTCGGTCAAAATAAGACAACATTAACGCATACAGCATTGACGCATGGCATGGGGTTAGGAGTTGGAACGAACGAACGGTCCTAACGGAGACACAAAGCGGGGGAGGGGGAAGGTGGGAAATTAAGTAGTTTAGAGATAATTTAGCGATACAAAGAAACTAGAGATGATTTGTGATGAGATGACTTGAATGCTGCATTCCGACGTTACAAGCCCCGTTTAGATCAATTGATGAAAATCGTTCGTTGGGGTTAGGATCATGCACACTGCTTCCATGAACATCCACAGTGCGAATAGAAGATATTCTGGGCTACGTGGCCAATGAGACGTTGTTGAGTCCAAGAGTGTTTATGGTCGCGCGACAAAGTTGTACACTGGTGGTTTTACGAGGCTCGGACCTGAAGAAGAAGGTTTTGCCAAGATTTTACTAATCCCACATGCACCCAAGTCCGTCCGGGGCCACAAATACGCAGGGGCTCCTAACTTGCCAATTCCTCTTCTTGGCTGGGTAATTAGCGCGTACGGCCTTGGTCGTGTGATCGAAAAACTCTAGATCGGAACCATGGATTAGGGTTCACGTGCCAAGGAGCACGCCCAGCGCGTCGCTCGTTTCACGTGAGAAACAACAATTTCTTTTCCGGATTTTGTTTCTTTTTGTCGGCTGGTACATCGCCGCGCCTGCTGAACTCGGGCATCACCGAACGATAAGATCAGTCAAGATCACACGGGCCGCACCCCCCTTCTACAAGAAAATAGGGACCTGAATCTATAGCATTATCATTATAACGATATTATCCATCTGGATCTAATCTAAACCCTAATTCTCGTATGTACTGGCCAACTTGGCCAGGGTTGTACAAGTTTGCATACTTTCACGCACTTATGGAGTTCCCCGGTGTACGCCGTAGCGACGGAATTACAATTTCAGCCGTAAACCTTAATGTAATTATAATTGTTAGAGCGGACTAGTGAAGGCGAGCGTAGATACGAATCACATTCTTTGACATACGAGCATTAGCCAAGGAATGGTTTCTTGTCTTCTCCAGCCTCTTCTAACAATTACCAAGCCTTATTCTGATAGCCTAATTAATATTCCGTAAATACGAGCAATGCCTTAGTCATACTTATCTTGAACGGAATCTACCAATTAATTTCGGTAGGGTCCGTTCTGTTATCTCGAAATTTTTCTCTCGCCTTGTTATCTTGCGACTATATGCAGAACGTGCATCGCAAGTAGATAATGGATAATTCATCCCACATTTCAAGAACAAAGTATATAACGAGGGGTCTTTTCTAGAATATCATTGATCGAATACAGCCACCTCAACAATATCGATTGATCCCTCAAAACAAACTACTTGAGTCATAATGATCAACATTGATATCAAATCGACTACCATGCGGATTGTCCGCAAGCTCACAACGAAGGATGGGCTTTTAGGCGATTACGATTACAAGTACCTTTTTGTTCCCGAGGTGCCATTCCTCATGAAGGAACCAAAGACACAACCATTCTTTGGATTAAACTCAGAAATGCCTATAATATTGGGTATGATTCTTGGTTTCCAACATGCTTTGGCCATGTTGGCCGGTGTTGTTACCCCTCCTATTATTATTGCATCAGTCGCCAATTTGGATGACGAGGTTCAAACGTATCTTGTTAGTTCATCACTTATCGTTTCGGGATTACTTTCGTGCATCCAAATCACCAGATTCCACATATACGGTACCAAGTACTACATTGGTACTGGTTTGCTTTCGGTTGTGGGTACGTCATTTGCCACCATTTCCATTGTGAGCAAGGCTATTCCGCTCATGTACTCCCAGGGAGAATGCCCTGTTGATGCCAGCGGAAAGCAGTTGCCTTGTCCTGACGGTTATGGTGCTATCTTGGCAAGTGGTATAGTGTGTGCATTGGTTGAAATCTTGTTGTCGTTCATGCCCCCTAACGCTTTGAGACGCATCTTTCCTCCTATTGTTACTGGTCCTGTCGTTCTCTTGATTGGTGCCAAATTGATTGGTTCTGGTTTTGCCGACTGGGTTGGAGGATCGGGTTGTGAGGGTGCAATTTGTACCGTTGGTGATCACACTCTTCCATGGGGATCGGCCCAGTTTGTAGGGCTTGGTTTCCTTGTGTATGTCACCATCATTCTTTCTGAAAGGTTCGGTTCGCCCATTATGAAATCTTGTGCAGTTATTGTTGGTTTATTGGTTGGTTGTATTGTTGGTGCTGCTTGTGGATACTTTTCCCCAGACCAAGTCAACACCGCCAAAGCCGCTACTTTTATGTGGGTCCACACTTTCAAACTCAAGGTCTACGGACCAGTCATTTTGCCGTTTTTGGCGGTGTATATAGTGTTGATGATGGAAGCTATTGGTGATATCACTGCCACGTCCGATGTCTCTCGTTTGGAAGTCGAAGGTGAATTGTACGAGTCGAGAATTCAAGGTGGTCTTCTTGCCGACGGTTTCAACGGTTTGCTCTCTGGATTGTGTACCATCACCCCTATGTCTACATTTGCTCAAAACAATGGTGTTATTTCCGTCACCAAGTGTGCCAACAGATCCGTTGGTTACTGGTGTGCCTTCTTCATGATAATCATGGGAGTTTTCTCCAAGTTTGCAGCTGCCATTATTTCTATACCGAAAGCCATTTTGGGTGGTATGACCTCCTTCCTTTTCTGTTCCGTGGCCATTTCTGGTATAAAGATTATCTCCACTACCGAGTTCACTAGAAGAGACAGATTCGTGTTGACTGCTTCCTTGCTTCCAGGTTTCGGTGCTGTTTTGGTTAATAACTGGTTCGACAATGTATTTACCTACAGTGGAGACAACAATGCTTTACAAGGATTCTTCAATGCCATTATTTTGGTCATGGAAACCGGCTTTGCCGTCACCGGATTTGTTGGTGTTATGCTCAACTTGTTCTTACCTCAAGTTGACGATCATATCGAAGAAATCAACGAAATTGTCTTGGAAACCGTGGGATCCGCCGATCAAAGAGGTTTGGAAAACTACGCCAGGAAGGAAGGCGTCAAGTTGGAAACCTTGAAGTCCAATGTCAGTATGCAAAAAATAGGCAATTCTTCTTCATCTGATTGAGCTACATATACATTCAGTTCTTACTATAGTTGATCCATGATCATTTTTATCTATCATTTCTTTCCGTTGTATATTCATTTCATTCAATGCCATCAATAATCAAACAAACTCCCCGATAAAATATAACACCTACTCCACAGAAAAACACTTTCTCTACTACAAAATTCTTCAATAACATCAATCTCTCACTCACGTATTACCCTCAATTTTCTCTACCATATCGCTTACCACTAATCTTTACAACCAATCTCACTATCACCACACTAAATGAAATCTAACACACGTCGCATAGTATGTTTTTGACTAATAGAGCTATCTACAGATGACTAAAATGGTTACCAAGAGAATGTTCGCATTAGTTACATACACACAAAAACACCTCGCTCATGTGACGTTTCTTATCCAGTATTCTCTTGTATAACTTTTGTCTTGCATCCTTCTATTTTCTGAGTGTTGTCGTATTGTCGACAATAGAGCCACTTGTTACTACGCGCGTTGTAGCTGCTAAAACGGCGATATACTGGTACAATCAATTTTGCTCCGATTTGGCATTGGTCGTGCGCGCACCGAGCTGAAAAGTGATGGTCTCTACAAGGACTGGCTGTGGAGTTCAACAACACAGTGTGTACAGCAGTGTGTGAGGATGAACGTTGGATCAATTTTAAACAAAGAATCGCCGCCGAGTGAATCGGAAGATGCTGGTGCCAGTATCCACCAAGGAGCAGTCTCTTCTCCATCAAGTCTGGTAACTCTGGCAAGACACTCGATTGTCAATATACTTAATGACGACACAAAATCTGCGGAAGAGACAAAGTTCCAGAAACCAGTGAGTCCCACGCTAGTAAACTCAAAGCCTGGAAACGCACGTCCTCCACCGCCGCCCATCAAAAGAAACTCCATTGCCGATATTACCAACGACAAGGACTTTGATTTGAATTCCGGCAAAGAGGTTGGCGAGCTTGAAAATTCGACGTCAGATATCGACTTGTCGGATTTAAAAGATGGCGACGACGATTTTCCAAATGAAGATGAATTTCCAAAAGATTATAAAAGCGAACAGAAATATGACAACGAAGAAGATGAACTTGAAAAACTCAAGAAAATAAAGAATTCGGCGAAGCCCACAAGGTACAAATCGCCTCCTATATGGGCCCAGGAGTGGATTCCTCCAAACCAACAAAATCGTCACAATCACCAAAATCAATACCAGAATAATGTTAATGGTGACAACGGGCAGCATCAAAGTGTGCTAAGCGACAAGCGGGTATTCGACTACAGTAGTACGCCTAGTGTAGACTTGGAGTGTAGTATCACCGGGGTAATTCCTCCACCTTCAGTCACTCGAACAATAGCCGAATGGATTTTTGCCAATTTCAGAGACATTCCCGAGCAAAACCGAAAGTACGTCGAATTGGAACTCAAGTTCGGAACCATTACAGACAAAGAAAGAGGCAAACGGATCAACTTGAACGTGACCACAGAGTGTATATATACAGACCATTCAAGTGTCTACTTCGATATGCTGGTGGACGAAAAGGCCTGGACAGACATTACCAAACTCTTCCAGGAACTCGAGCACAACTACCAGGATGAACTCAAAAAGGCCAAGAACATGACCAACAAACCCAAAAAGAAGTTCACCACCACTGATTCAGATATCACCGACAGTTTCTACCAAGTAGGTAAGCCCGGCGAACAGCCCAAGAAGGTCAGAATATCCAAAGACAACACGTTGAATCCGCCGCGGTACTCGGGAATCGAAAAACAGCGAATTGCCGATCTCTTTATTCACAACCCGTCGTTGATGTACGACTTAAGGCTCTCGCTATCGCTTGAAATGCCGGTGATGGAAGCCAGTGTAGAATCGCTTGTGGCCAAAAGCACCCCTGTGCTTGTGAGAGAGAAGAAAAGAAACACCTGGGCTCATCTTCGGACGGTCACCCGGTTCGATCTCACGCGAGTGCTTGTTCCTCGCGAGTCCAAGAACAACGCCGGCAAAAAAATCGTTACCCATGATAAGAATTTTGAGATCGAGCTTGAAATCGATACGTTGGAGGTGTTCAATGCCATGGACAAGGTGCTTCATGATACTGATAGATTTCGGTTTGAAGAGTTGGTGGAGATATATATCAATAATGCCCGCGTTTTGAATAATCGTGTCACCAAGTTAGCCCTTCCATAAACTTCCTAGCAAAGGAGACTATTGAGATTGGTCTCGGAAATCATGTAAAAAATGCATGGCTTTCAAATAGTTACTTCACGTCTGTATGTAAATGAGACTCATGACTAAATGAATAGATCTCATGGCTGATTCGCTTCATGACCCTAATGAACATTCCTCACGACTCCTTTCCCTGATGATTTTGAAAAATCGCGTTTAATTACATGACTGCTACATTGAAGAGGCTCACTCCATGAATGAAGAATAGACTCGGTACAATGTAAACTATTAACTAATCGTAATACGAAGCTCACTATGATTCTAATAGCTCTTCACTACTTATACATGACTCCAATGAATTCGTGCTGCAATATCATTGGGTAACTCCATGTCTGCAAGATATTGATTACATGAATATAAATACCTTGTCTCGCTCAGCTACTCGTGTATCACCCATGTAGCTATTCACTTCGAGACTCTCGCTAATTCCACAGCTATGCGAATAAAAGGCTCGCACGCGCCAAAGCTCAGTATGGCGTAATCACCCACGGTCATGGAAAACCATGTTAATATACGACAGCTTGGCGTTGCACCATCTCTTCCATACTTCAAGTATCAGTGGAACCACTGCCACTGGTAAACACTTCCTCTTTTGTCCCGCTAATTTAGGCCATCGCTTCGAGCGCACCCAATTCCTCGGGGCAGAGACCCCAGGTTGTAGCCGCCAGTAACCTCGGGTTAGTGCGTCATTGCCGCGCACTACCCCAGAAATAGTATAATTGATTGGCCTGTCCCAACAACAACCACACAAGCAGACCATACCACCTTAAACATTTCCAAATGTCTTCAATCGCTGCTATCTCGCAATTTTCATCCAAGGGCCAAAAGACCTTGCCATTTGGCGTGCTTCTTGGGCTTCAGAGACTACTTCGCAAATCCATCTTTTCCAGAAAGTTTTATCAAGAGATCAACGATAAAGTGTTGTCGAAATCATCTACAGTGGATGCAAACTTGTATTTTATTTGCTACTTTACATTGTTGACTAGCAGTGTATTAAACAACAAACCTAAAATCAAGCATTTTTTGCGTGCCCAGATCTACAATCTTGCCAGGTTAATCAATCATTTTGTCCAGAAATTGGGCTTTGACGATCTCAAAAACCTGAACAAGTCCATTTCAAAGCTCCTCCACAAACCCGTATATACTCCTCCAAAGGCCGACGAAGTGCCGTCGAAATTGGCAGTACACCTCAAGTCCATTTCGTCGTACTTGTCGGATGTGCGTATATTCAACCGTTTGACTGAGGCCATCAAGTATGCTCCATGGATCATCGATGAGTATTCGGCATTTATCAATCCTGCTGCACAGACACCAAAGTTGGACAGATTTATCAACTTATTTCAGTCGCTCAACTGCTTGGTGCTTGAGTTGTTCGAAAATGCCGGGTGGTTGACCGACCACAACTGGGTCGGAACAAACGACAACAACTATTGGTGTATAGAAACATATATCTGGTGCTCTCGAGTATGGGCTGCGTACGTGATTATTGAGATCATCGAGCTTATAAGAAGAACACCTATTTCACGCTGGGACAAAAACTGGAAAATCAACTTGTTCAAACAGGCCATTCAGATTCCGTTGGTGGTTCACTGGTCTTTATATGAGGGCTGTTTGACGCCGTTCTGGGTTGGCTTATGCGGCAGTGGAGCATCTTGGTGGGCCTTTAAAGATATGTGGAGCTCAATTGACTTGAGCTAAAAAGACTCCATTTAAATAATCAAAGCCATTTATTTTGGTGAATTGATTAGTGATTATTTATTAGACATCCATGGATACTTGAGTACCATGATAGTTCGGCACCACTATCATTTTCTTTTTTAATTTATTCAATATACTGCTTTAGTTCCCGATTATTCTCTAATATACCTCTTCATGTCTTCTCTTACGAACTTGCTCTTTCTAATTGGCGAGAACGGTCAAAGTAGAGATTCGGATGGGTTATATGCATCATTTCCTCAACATTCTTATTTCCCTTGAGCTCTCTTTTGTGCGTTAGTTCAAATACTCGAGTGCATGCCACTGTGTACTCATTTGCAGCCACGTCGTCCAAAACGCCATTAATCTCCAGCTGGTCAGTGATTCCAAGTTCTTGAAGATTGTGGATTAAGGCGTCAGCTCCAAATGTCTTGTAAGGACACCCATGATGCTCTCCCAACTTCTCCTTTGGCTGGGACAACAGAAGTATCTTGCCACAGTCCCATGGCCTTTTGTTGAAACGGGAACCTTCGAGTCCATAATCGTGTCGAATATTGTACCGGTAGTTTTTGTTGAATGTATCCATGGTAATGCCACTCGAACCTTTGGTGAATTGGTTGGCCCAGAATTCTAACGCTTCATCAGCACTTAGGCCAATACCCTTAAGGAAAAGAGAAAGCTGGGAACGGCCATCGTACTTCAAATGCGAATTAGCCATCAAGTTTCTTTGGGTATTAAGAGCGCAGAGAGGATAATGTTTCATGATTTGTGGCTGGGTTACTGAAATGGCATTAATATCCGATTTCAAAGCACTGGAGCCAGCAGTCTCGTACTGGTAAGACGAGAAGTTCTGCAGCAAGTTGTTGAGAAGCGGCAATAAACGATCATCTTCTTCAAGCCGAGGCAATGCCTGGAATGTTCTCATTAACGATCGGCTCAATAACTCCAGAAACTCCGCCAGCAACAAGCTCAATTGCATTGTGGCTGGAATATAAGCATAGCCGCCTTCAAGATAAACCGACCGCTGGCCCACCAACAGAGCCACTTTTTCAAAAGGTAACTTGATAAAGTTTTCGGTGTTGGCAACATGCAGTTTGATCTGGTCGTTGGTCATGGTGGCTCCGTCGGAATCGGCCAACAACGCATTTCGTATGGCCAATCCGGTGGCTGCGTAGAGTTTATCGACCAAATTGCGTTTTTCTTCACTGGTAATGTACGTCCAGGCAAACATATCGTTGTAAGCCGCCACGAACTCGGCGTGCTCTTTGGGCTGGAGAAGACCATAACGGAGACGAAACAAGATAGTTTCGTTCTTGACAAACTTTTTGCGCAAGTCTTCGTTGCGACAGAACACTAGCCGCAAAATGAAGTGTGAGTAGTGGTCCTTTTTGCGCTCTGCCTCCACCTGGGCCTGGTTGGTGGCCGTGGCTGCGCTGAGCGGCATATACTTGAGGAGAAGAGGCTTGACTGTGGATTCGATTTGCTTGAGTGTTTTGGTTCTGGCAACACAAGACTCAATTTCAATAAGGATCTTGAGTCTGTCAATAGCCCATGTTTCAAATTCTTCAAGCGTGAGTTCCTCTAATGGCGGCACGGTGTACATCGAGAGACGCGATGAGTAGTTTCCGTGCTCCACCGACTGGTAGACTGATTTTTCGAAGTTTCTTCTTCCTGCGGTTCTTCTCTTCTGTCTAAACATAACACCTCAGGAATAACTAAATACACTAACACTAGACTGCTCTTGTACTATCACAGTGTCAGGTAGTCTATGGAATCACTGTTGTGCTAGTAAATTTATTGACGCGTCGCGTTGTCTGCAGTACATTTAGTTCTCTTGTCTGCAGTACGCTCCCCGACATCAAATCTTTTCAACTGACCAGCAAGTGAAGAGAGTGAAGTATCCAAGTACAATGGCGGGGGTGAACATAGACGCTACGGCGTTCCACAAACGTCTTTCGATCATCCAAAAGAACCTCGCGCAGGAGTCGATTGGCCAGATTTTGATCGTGGTCGGCGCTAGCGATGACGACAACACCTACAAGAAGTCGACGGTGGTGCAAACGTGGTTATTAGGCTACGAATTTGTCCACACCGGAATCTACATCAGTCAGGATAAGTGCATATTTATCACGTCTGAAGGTAAAGCCAAGTACTTGAAGCAATTGACCAATAAACCCACGGCCAACTCCAGTGACGTCGAGATCTGGACCAGAACAAAGGACGCCGAAAACAACAAGCAACTTTTTGTCAATCTCATTGAGCAGCTCAAGAAAATTAGCGATGGAAGTTATGGAACTATCATTAAGGACCAGTATAAAGGAAAATTTGTTACTGAATGGACGGAGATCTCTCATGACGAGAAAATCACCCCAAGCGATATCTCGCTACTTATTTCCAAAGCCATGGAATTGAAGGATCTGGAGGAGTTCCAACTCACGTCCATTGCTGCCAGATCATCTACTGTAATGATGGAAACGTTTGTAGATGAAATGTCGGTCATTATCGACCAGGAAAAGAAAATCACCCACGAAGAGTTAACCGATCGTATTGAGGACAAAATCGAGTCCAACAAGTGGTATACTAAGGTAGAAGCCGGTCGCAAGCTCTCACAGCTGCGTGAGTTTGATCCGGACTTGGTCGAGTGGTGCTATTCGCCTATTATTCAGAGTGGAGGTGAGTACGACTTGAAGCCTAGTGCCACTTCCAATTCGTCCCAGCTTGTGGGAGAAGGTGTGATTTTGTCCTCTTTGGGTCTCCGTTTTAAGCTGTACTGTTCCAATATCGCCCGTACTTTTTTGATTGACCCCACACCCGAAGTTGAACAGAACTACGACTTTCTTCTCAAGTTACAGTCCCACCTTAGTGGGTTCCTTAAAGATGGAGTTGTTGCTAGCAAGATCTACGAAGAGGCACTTGACTATATTGGAAAAGAAAAACCTGACTTGGTCTCTCATTTCACCAAAAACTGTGGTTGGTTGATGGGTATTGAGTTCAGAGACCCTACGTTAATACTAAACGGCAAGAACGACCGGAAATTGCAGAACGGTCAAATTATCTCACTTACCATTGGCTTCAACAACTTGACCAACTCCAAGTCGAAAAACCCCAAGCTCAACAAGTATGCCTTATTGCTTACAGACACCTTTAAAGTGGGCGAATCCGAGCCGATTTTGTTGACCAACTACACCAAGATCCGAACAGAAATCTCGTTCTACTTCAATGAAGAGCCCGATGCTTCCAACTCCACTACCGACAAGAAACTCAAGTCGGAAAAAAACATCAAGATCGAAAAGAACTTGGCCATTACAGAAGCCAACTCCAAGATCTTAAAGTCCAAACTCAGAAATGATACTAGTGGCAACGACGACAATGCAAACTCAGAAAAGATTCGTCAGGAACTTCAAGTCCAGCTCCATGAAAAGAGATTACAGGAAGGTTTAGCCCGGTTCTCCAGAGCCGATGCTACCGACTCGTCTGATTTCAAGCCGGTGTTCAAGAAGTACGAGTCTTACGTTCGTGAATCTCAGATTCCCTCGAGTGTTAAGGACTTGAAAATCCATATTGACTACAGAAACCAGACCATTATCTTGCCTATTTGTGGTAGACCTGTTCCGTTCCACATCAACTCGTTCAAGAGCGGGTCCCAGAACGAAGAGGGCGAGTTCACATACTTGAGACTTAACTTCAACTCGCCTGGTGTAGGAGGCAATAATTCACGTAAAACCGAGTTGCCTTACGAAGATAACCCCGATGCTTCTTTCGTCCGGTCCATCACTCTCAGATCGCGCGACCGTGAAAGAATGGTCCAGGTGTTCAAATCTATACAGGAGTTGAAGAAGGACTCGGTCAAGAGAGAACAGGAAAAGAAACAGTTGGCTGATGTAGTCACACAAGCCAATTTAATTGAATACAAAGGCTCAAGAGTGAAGAAGTTGGACAATGTATTTATCAGACCTCAACCCGATACCAAGAAGATTGGAGGAACCTTACAAATTCACGAGAATGGTTTGAGGTACCAATCGTCGTTCAAAAACGACCAGAAAGTCGATGTGTTGTTCTCCAATATCAAACATTTATTCTTTCAGCCATGTAAGGACGAATTGATTGTGATCATTCACTGCCACCTCAAAAGTCCTATTATGATAGGTAAGAAGAAGACACACGATGTGCAGTTTTACCGTGAAGCCAGCGATATGGCGTTTGATGAGACTGGGGGCCGTAAGAGAAAGTATAGGTACGGAGACGAAGACGAGTTGCAGCAAGAACAAGAAGAAAGAAGAAGAAAGATCTTGTTGGACAAAGAGTTTCGCGCATTTGGTGAGCTCATTGTGGACTCCTCCCACCGTATAATTGACCACCTTGACATTCCTATTCGAGAACTAGGATTCCAGGGTGTTCCATTCAGATCGTCAGTGTTGTGTATGCCCACCAGGGACTGTTTGATCCAGTTGATCGATCCTCCATATTTGGTGGTTACACTTGAAGAAATCGAAATCGCCCACTTGGAAAGAGTTCAGTTTGGACTCAAGAACTTTGACTTGGTGTTTGTGTTCAAGGATTTCTCCCGTCCTGTAGTCCATATCAACACCATTCCTATGGAGCTCTTGGAGGACGTCAAGTCATGGCTTACCGATGTTGATATTCCATACAGTGAAGGGCAAATGAACTTGAACTGGGCCGCTATTATCAAGACGGTGGTGGCTGATCCTTACCAATTTTTCTCTGATGGAGGATGGAAGATCTTGACCGGATATGGAGACTCCGAAGACGAGGAGGAAGAATCGGAAGAGTCTGAGTTTGAGGTCACTGATGAAGATCCTAGTGATGAAGATGTCGATAGTGCTCAAAGTGAAGACGACTATTCTTCTGGAGGCAGTGGCTCGGATAGTGATGCCAGTGGAGTTGAGAGTGAAGACGAAGGAGAAGACTGGGACGAAATGGAGAAAAAGGCTGCTAGAGAAGACAAGCAATTTGGCAGAGAGTAATAGTAGAGATACGAGCTGATAAAATCAGAACTATATAATTGTAAAGTTACAAATAAATGAAGAAAAAGATAAACAAAATTTGACTAAGTAGTAGTTGTCGTACCAAGAGTCCACACCAGAATGAACCAATTTTAACAAACTAGTGAGCATATACGAAAGTTGGTGCTTTACATGATAACATGAGAAACTATACTCCGAAATAATAAAAATAGATGTTCTATGGTATCTTGTTTACGAATTCCTTGTATAGTTCACATGGTTTAATATAATATCTTACTTGATGTAACAACCCATGATGTGCTGGCAGCATACGAACAGCTGTTTTAGCGCACCAAGCACAGGGTTGTATGCGAGTCTGCGCATGCACTCTGGGCACAAAGCCTAGTAAACATAAAGCAGAATTATGACCACGAAGTCTTCATAGGGCCAAAGTACGGTGCTGTATTCTCTGCTACCCTACTTCCAATAAGGTTGAATAATATACAAGATTGGCTTCTACCACATTTTTTTACTGTTCAGGGCCTTGTAGTATTGAATGATGTGGATTGGACACTGCAGATGTGTATTACGAGCACAGACAGGCACACTCAGGTACTAGGGGACTAAACGTACGGGTTCCCAATACACCTGCCATTTGTTGGTATGCAGCGGGGCTTTGTGCGCGTAGTGCGAGTCGAACATTGTGATCTGAAACATTACTGGAACATACCAAACAATGTGCCAACACCCTAAACACCCAAAACGTAAAGAGATCCAACCATACAATGCAATAAATGGGCCACCATGTAGATGTAGATTGGGTTATTAATTGACGAGGTGGAAGCCGTCAAAGTCGATATGATGTCATGTCCCCGTATAGCCGTCAACCCACATATTGTTTCTCTCAGCACACACATATACGTACATACACCCTGTTGATCTTCGCGCAGACGTACATCCATCTCGAGACGGGCACAGCAGTCGCCCCATCGTGGGTTTTTTCTCCTCGTAAATATATAAACATCCCCACCCAAATCACGCCTGGGAAAATCACCGAGGCCCACGCGATTATATAACCCAACCTTGGGGATTTCTCACCACTATATTAAACCGCTGTTTAGTACACCACTAGACTGAAACTGCCTACAACCAGCATGAGCAATCAATCGCGAGAAGTGTCGTTCAGAGTATCGGACCACTACCAGGTTCTCGAGATCGTGGGCGAAGGTGCCTACGGCGTGGTGTGCTCAGCCATCCACACACCCACCAACCAGAAGGTGGCCATCAAGAAAATCGAGCCATTTGAACGGTCAATGTTGTGTTTGAGAACATTACGAGAACTCAAGCTCCTCAAGCATTTCAACCATGAAAACATCATCAGCATCTTGGCTATCCAAAGACCGGCCAGCTTCGAAACGTTCTCCGAAATATACCTCATTCAAGAATTGATGGAGACAGACTTGCACCGGGTCATAAGAACCCAAAAACTCACCGACGACCACATCCAATACTTCATATACCAAACATTGAGAGCACTCAAAGCCATGCACTCGGCAAACGTATTACATCGAGACCTCAAGCCGTCCAACTTGCTTCTCAATTCCAACTGCGATCTCAAGGTGTGCGATTTTGGCTTGGCCCGGTCCATTGCCCTGAGCGAAGACAACTTCGGATATATGACCGAGTACGTGGCGACAAGGTGGTACCGTGCGCCCGAAATCATGTTGACGTTCCAGGAGTATACCACTGCCATCGACGTGTGGTCGGTGGGGTGTATTTTGGCGGAGATGTTGAGCGGGAGACCGTTGTTTCCGGGGCGCGACTATCACAACCAGCTATGGCTCATTATGGAGGTGTTGGGTACGCCCAACATGGAAGATTATTACAATATCAAGTCCAAGAGGGCGCGCGAATATATCAGGTCGTTGCCGTTCTGCAAGAAGATCCCGTTCCAAATCTTATTTGCCCAAAATTCGTCGACCCCAGGCGCAGAAATCAACCCATTGGCCATTGATTTACTCGAAAACCTCTTGATTTTCAACCCTGCCAAGAGAATTACTGTCGATGATGCCTTGAAACATCCATACCTCAGACTCTACCACGATCCTAGCGATGAGCCAATAAGTGAAAAAATCCCAGAAGACTTTTTCGATTTCGACAAGCGAAAGGACGAGCTTTCGGTAGCTGAGTTGAAAACCATGTTGTACGACGAGATTATGAAACCATTGTAACATACTGTGTATGGAAAGGAAAAACAAATCTATAGTCATGGATCAAAACAATCAGATCAACAAACAATTCGATTCATGGATCAAAAATCTATAAAGCTACCAAATCCACAGATCAAGGATGATCCCATATGAGTGCTAGGATGTGAGTCAACTTGGCAGAAACAAGACCTAAAAATCTTTAGATCAAAAGAGAAGTCTTGGTAGTAAACAATTCTATAGAACAGAATACGTCATACGATAAATATTGTACATAGTGCTTGTATGCATGGATTTGGTATTTATATCATTTGTACTGAAATTTGACCCATGAGTTTGTATTCATAAATATATTCATACAGCTATAATTACATAAATAAACAACGTAGAATTGAAAGTCGTGGAGATCGTAAGAGTTACTCACCTACTTTTTTCTTCCAAACAAACCTCTCTTCTTCTTCTTACCCTCCGGTCTCAAGGACGACGCACTGTAGTTCTGTGACTGGTACACAGGCTGGCTGTGCTCGGAGAAGTTGGCTATAGGACGATCATAGCCTCCGCTAGGCTCTTGTCTGGCGCCGCCCTGCAAGTTGTAGTATGGAAAGTCTTCGTGGAAACCCCATCCTAATCTGTGGGACTCCAACTGGTCTCTGTAGTTGAGATCACCGGTGATGGCATATTCAAATGCCCGTATAGTGTCCAACGGACGCTCATTTCTTGATCTGGTGGGGTTGGATATGTCACTTTGGGCAATGGGCGTGCCAAAGATGTCCTTCATATTGTTTGATTCCTGCGACAAGTACGAGGGTCTGCGGGCCTCTTTGGAATGGTCGTTGGCCTGTTCAAAGGGCTGGGCCTCATTGACGGCCTGCAAAAGTCTGTTTTCGTAATCGGTGTTGCTCATTTTGTATTCTTGTCCGTGATCCTTTTCGATTGAAAGCTTACGTTCATGCTTTCGCTGGCTCCCGAAAATGGCCATCCTGATTTCTATTTATACTGCGAAAATTTACTGCGGCGGGAGTGCTCCCAACTGGCACCTATATTACTGGCAGGTGATTTTGTGTCCGAAGGAGTTGGTCCAGAGGACTGTTTTGCGAAAAGGCTAGTTAGCGTGCTAGACCGCGTGCTAAGGTTTAGACAAATGGTCTGTTGTGGGGTATGGAGTGCTGGCTGTTTCTTGTAGACCGTGAAACTCTGTAGACCGTTATGTTTGGTGGGGTTTTGGTGTTGAGGATGATTGTTTGTTAAGGGGCTGTTAGTTTGTTTGTGTTCGAGCACTGGATCCGAATCGGCCAATTTTGTGCCCAGTCGGCGAATGTCTGGGGTGAGATAGCAGGTATGAAATACTCGCTAATAAACTGTTGACAACTGTTTGCCAAACGTGAACCAAATTATTTCAACTATACTGTTCTTTCCGACGAACCACATCCAAGCTCTTATATACTCCCCCTTCCTTATCCCCTCACCCCTACATCAGTACACTTTCTGCAAAAAAAGCTTTGCTTTTTCGACCCAAAACGGTTATGTGCGTCTGCACGCTGCGGTCAATTTCCATGCCCCTAGAGGCTGAGTGATCTAACCTCCACCTATTACAACAACAACAACAAAACAAATATGTCTTGGGTTGGTGTCTTGCGCAACTGCACTGCCTGCGGTCTATTATGAAATTTGTAGCATAACTCCACACTCCAGGCAACTGCGCCGCGCTCCACGTTTTCCCTCTGCTTAGTAGTATATATCTACGAGATATCTACAACTGTGTGATTCGCTGCCTCTACTGTTCGCTGCTTACGCCAGTGACATCATTCGGCATAGACGGTGCCTTTGGCTATAGTTTAGACTACTGAACAATCCCTGTACTTCACAACTTCTCCGGTACCCCGATGCGCCTCGCAATTGTAATACCGCGATTCTTTGAAGAAGTTAATTTTGGATACTAGAAAAACATGCCAACAGCGTGCTTATGTAATCGCCAGAAAGCATAAGCCCTTTCCTATGCACCCCTGCACCATCACCCAAGACTATCACTGGCTCTTGCAACACAAGACCTTTGGCTTGTTGGATCTCGTCTCTCTACATGTTTCACAGTACTTGAGTAGATCCTTCAGCTCAAACACTTTTTCTCTTCTATCCGATTTTGTTCTACATGCCACCCAGTAGCACCCAGTAGCACCCAGTAGCACCTGGTAACATGTGCCTAAAAGTCTCCCATAGTTGCCTACGTTGACTCTATGTAGTAGACTAATTTGCGCTTACATGAGCCTGGGATGGCAGACTTCTCATATGTTTCGTTTCCTGCATTTCTCGCTTGATTCTCACTCGGGCTCTTCAATTTTTTTTTCCTCCGTTTTGGGTAAATTGGATACATCGAAATGAACGCGTCAAAATGTAATTAATTTACAACACTCTTTTACGACACCATGTCTTCTCCACCACCCACTAGTGCTCAGCACACTAACCCATCGAATGCGAGAGACTCAGAGTCTCAATCCCAGTCACAACATACTCCCGGAGTGCCATCGTCGCCACTTTTTTTCGCGTCGTCGTCCAATCCTCCCTCAGAATCGCACGCTCAATCGGCCAGGAGAGATGTTTCCTCACCGCTTCACTACACATCTTCCGTCCACCACACATCAGATATCGGAGGAAGCCAGGGTCTTTCTTCCAGAATACGCTCAGATAGGCTAACCAGTGATGTTGATAGGATAGTCCGCCGTCCGCAGCGTAGTGATTTGCATGACGCGACTTCTTCGCCCATGAGGCGTCGAATCTTTACTGAATCGCAAACCAACCCACGCTCCCAAGATATCCATTCGCTCCGGTCCTCGTCGTCACAGATCAACACCGATGTCATTGAAACCGACGAGCCGGTCAGAGTTATTTGGGGTACCAATGTGTCCATCCAGGACTGTTCCAATGCGTTCCGCGACTTCTTGATGTCGTTCAAGTACAAATACCGTAAGCAATTGGACGGCCAGGAGGTCACGCCTGAAGACGACAAGCTCTATTATGTCGAGCAGTTGAACAATATCCGTGATTTGGGTGTCACCAACCTTAACTTAGATGCTCTCAATTTGACCGCATACCCTGCCACGAAAAAGTTATACTACCAGTTGATTAACTATCCGCAAGAAGTGATTCCCATCATGGATCAGACAGTCAAGGACTGTATGATCCAGCTTGTCAATGACAGCAACGAGTTCTCTGCAGACAACACTGTCGGTGTCAATCTTGATGAAATTGAGACCAATATCTATACCATTAGACCTTACAATGTAAACCTCGTTCTGAAAGGTATGAGGGACTTGAACCCTAATGATATCGATAAGTTGGTCAGTGTCAAAGGTTTGGCTCTTCGTTCTACTTCGATTATTCCTGACATGAAGGTGGCTTTTTTCAAGTGTAATGCTTGCGGCCACACAGTGGCAGTTGAGATCGACCGAGGAGTCATTTCAGAACCCACAAAGTGTCCTCGAGAAGTTTGTGGTCAGACCAATTCGATGATGCTTATCCATAACCGGTCGTCGTTTGCTGACAAACAAGTCATTAAGCTTCAAGAAACCCCCGATTTGGTGCCTGATGGTCAGACTCCCCACTCCATCAACTTGTGTGTCTATGATGAGCTCGTGGACTCGTGCCGTCCCGGTGACCGTATCGAGGTGTGTGGAATCTTTAGATCATTGCCTGTCCGTTCCAATTCGACCCAGCGAGCTTTAAAGAATCTTTACAAAACGTACTTGGATGTTGTTCACGTCAAGAAGATCGATAAGAAGAGAATGGGCGCCGATCCGTCAACATTGAATCAAGAACTCTCGGGAAGAGACCAAGAAACAGAGCAAGTTAGAAAGCTTACTGCTGAAGATATTGAAAAGATCCATGAGGTGGCTTCGAGAGACGATCTCTACGAAGTTCTTGCCAGATCTTTGGCACCTTCGATCTACGAAATGGACGATGTCAAGAAAGGTATATTATTGCAGTTGTTTGGAGGTACCAATAAGACATTCAAGAAAGGTGGTCGCTATAGAGGTGATATCAATATCTTGTTATGTGGAGACCCATCGACATCCAAGTCCCAGATCTTGCAGTATGTTCATAAGATCGCTCCTCGTGGTGTCTATACTTCCGGTAAAGGTTCTTCTGCGGTTGGTTTGACGGCCTATATCACCAGAGACGTCGATACCAAACAGTTGGTGTTAGAATCGGGTGCTTTGGTGTTGTCCGATGGTGGTGTCTGTTGTATTGATGAGTTTGACAAAATGAGCGATACCACCCGTTCAGTGCTTCATGAAGTAATGGAACAACAAACAATTTCCATTGCCAAAGCAGGTATCATCACTACCTTGAATGCCAGGACTTCTATCTTAGCATCGGCCAATCCTATCAATTCCAGGTACGATCCCAACTTGCCAGTCACATCCAATATCGACTTGCCTCCTCCATTGTTGTCCAGATTCGACTTGGTTTATTTAATTCTCGACAAGGTGGATGAGAAAATCGACCGTCAATTGGCCAAGCACTTGACCGAAATGTACTTGGAAGATGCCCCCGAAACTGTCAGTGGTAAGTTTGTATTGCCTGTTGAATTCTTGACTTCATACATCCAGTATGCCAAAGAGAAGTACAACCCCGTGTTATGTGAAGAAGCCAAAAACGAATTGGTCAGAGCCTATGTAGATATGAGAAAACTAGGCGAAGACTCCCGTGCTTCCGAAAGAAGAATCACCGCCACCACCAGACAACTAGAGTCCATGATACGACTTGCTGAAGCACATGCTAAGATGAGATTATCACAACGAGTCGAGTTGATCGACGTCAAGGAAGCTGTCAGACTAATTAAATCTGCCATAAAGGACTATGCTACTGACCCAATCACCGGAAGAATCGACATGGATATGGTCCAAACTGGTACCACCTCGGCCCAAAGAAGAGTGCAACAAGATTTGACCAACGAAATAATGAGGATTGTAGAAGAGAACAACAACTTGATAAGATTCAACGACTTGGCTATCAAGATCAACGAACGGGTCAGCTTTAGAGTAGAAAACTACGAGATTGCTGAGGCAGTCAAGAAGTTGGTTATTGAAGGTAAAGTGGTGGAAAGTGGGGAAAACCACCGTAAAACCATTCGTAAGATAGCTTTGGTGTAAACTGTCACAAGATTCTATGTATAATTATTTATGTATTACTAAAACTTTGAGGTTTCAATGTGTTTATCTGTATTATAAAAACTTTGATGTTTCAATATGACGTCTCTCCTTGGCCTCTGGCTCTTTTATTTGTTCTTTTTCGATTCGTTCTTGATGTACTGGCTCCTCAGCCATCTTGAAAAAAGCTTCGATACTCTCGTCGATCTCGATATCGGAGGTATGTGACAAAGTATTGGCCAACTT
The DNA here is from genome assembly GCA_030568655.1 of Suhomyces prunicola. Classification (NCBI taxonomy): domain Eukaryota; kingdom Fungi; phylum Ascomycota; class Pichiomycetes; order Serinales; family Debaryomycetaceae; genus Suhomyces; species Suhomyces prunicola. The sequence goes on along the minus strand of JAJMGJ010000021.1, from coordinate 136,091 downwards.
GAGTTCTCGGGCAAGATCGACCTTTTCGTCTCTCTTCAATTTATCAATAACCTCTCTTAGTATTCCCATTTTCGATACGTGGTTGTTCTGCAAGCTTTCCAACTCTCTCTTTCCTTTCATCACGTCAACCACCACTGTTCCCAAAACAATGGTCAAAATCATTGACTTGAAGACGGGGGTACGTAACAAGTCCCGCACGCGCGGCTTGGGCGGTATGGCTCTAGTGGAGTACCATCTAGCAGCTCTTGTGGATGCTCTAAACATTTGGTGGTGCTGACCTTCTGGTGAAATTCTCAGTGCGAATATTAATTCTACCGAGAAGTGCGTGGGGCCATGGGGAGGACTCCACAAAGTGTGATGAGTCTTATGATATGGTTTTACATTTGCTTTATTACCAACTAGCTCATTACAGAGGTGATAAGCAAGAGGATGTAGTGGCCAAGCGAGTTACATCCTAGCACTCATATGAAAAGAACATATCGAACAGTGACGATGGGTGCAAAATACATATAGCCAACTCACCATGTATGAGGGTGTATTATTCTTGCTTGAAAAAAGAAAAGAGAAGCAATTATTAGTCTGTGAGTGGATTTGTTCAACCTAGTCACTCTGCCTGCTCCCATTCATGGAGCTGTATAGCGTTCTCGTACACAGAGTGGCACTAGCGAGAGTGAGCAACAAATAAATATACTGCGAAAAATAAAGAACACCTTCTTTTTCGTACCGTGAGCTATTGTCACAAGTAGGCTGGGAATTAGAGGCAACTTCCAATTTCGTTTCATATAATTTGGCAGCACTGCTCTTCAATTTAGAACAAGGCCCCAAAACTCGCCCTTAACTTGCTATCAACACGTCTCTTGCATCCTTGCTTTCTTTCTGATCCGCGCACCACGTCCGAAATCTCAACATTTCCACCGTTCTTCTTCATCAACCATGAAGATTCCCAAAGTCACTGGCATACTATTGGTGGTGTTGACCACGTTCACGCTACTCAACTTCATCCTCAAGTACTACACGTACTTTGTTCTTGTTGTTTCATCGTCCAAATCCGCCAATGAAATCAATTCCATCGCCCAAGAAACCGGCGAGGTACCACATCCTCATGAATTGTACGTTCCATTGCTAACTTTCATACCCACCAAGTCGCCTGTGATCACCAGGCCGTGGGTGCTCATCACCTCAAGCTTTATAGAAGAGAATTTCGTGGGGTTATTTGTGAGCTTTGTCCTCTTCTTCTACATGGGCAAATACTTGGAAACAATGTGGGGGGCCCGCGAGTTTGCCGAGTTTATCTTGAGTAACGTCATTATTTCCAACGTACTCTTGTATCTCTACTATACAACCAAGGCGATGTTGGCGTCAGACCCAGACTTGCTAGCCGTTCCTCCTGTGGTGATATCAGCCATGGCCATCAACATGGGGTTCTTTGTGGCTATCAAACAGAGAATACCGGCTCATTATATCATCTTTTTCAAAGGAAACTTGAGGTTGAAAGTCACCTACTTGCCATTCATGTTGATAGTCACCTACTACATCTTGCAATTCATCACTGAAGAGTTCTACATATCATTTTTACTTAGTATTTTAGGATTCTTTATAAGCTGGTCTTATTTAAGGTTTCACAAGTCGGGCACCAACGAGCGCCAGTCGTACCTACTTCCATTCTCACTTTCTAGAAAGAGATCCAACAAGGGCTCGAGACCAGTCAGATCGGTTCCCTCGGTTCCCTCGGTGCCTTCTTCATCCTCCTCCATCCATATTGACACCGGCATAAGAGGTGATCGGTCTGAACAATTTGCATTGTATACATTTTTCCCATATCCGTTGTCGATTGTGGTCAAGTATGCCACTAAGGCAATATTCAATATGCTTGTGCGCTACAAGCTAGTCAATCCCAAGAATTATTTCGATGATTCGGACAATACCGATATCGAAGACCAACTCATGTTTGATGACATGAACTCGCTTCAGACTAAATTGTTTGGGTTATCACCACTCAAAGGAGCCGGCGACGTAACCACCATTCCCACTGCCAGCTCAGTGCTAAAGAGAGTATGGCACTGGATCTCGCGCCAGCAGGATCCCCTGGCGGTCGGCATCAAAACTAGCATGGACAAAAGAAGAAAGCAAGCCTTAAAAGAGCTTGAGTAGAACAGGATAGAATTAGACATCAACCAATAAAAGTCATTGAGTATTATCCGTAGAAGTAGACAATGTCAGATCAGCTGGCAAAAGACGTTCCAACACCAGTCAATCTATACTTGCGTGTTCTGTACCTATACTCTGGCTTACTCATCAAATTTCATTCTAATATTACACTATATGCAAAGCATGTCTACTTGGTCTCTGACTTCTCTTCTGGTCTTTCTAGAAGACACCGCTTGATAAACCCGAGGAGCATATCGTCACGATCGTACCATTCTGGACCAATATCGCCTATTTTATAAACTAGTCTAATATTATGCATCAAGTTGTCGAGCTGGCGATAATTCTTTAGTATCAACCACTCCTTCATCAGCAACAAATACCATATCGACAGCTTTCTGTATCGAGTAAGACCAGCAATTCCTAAATTGATAGGAGGCATGAGCTTGTGGGGATTAGTATAATGGCCCTCTTCGACGGGCTCGCGTTCTTTTACGGCAGTGTGCAACTCTGGAACTACAGCAACATCACTGCTGGGAAGAAACAAGCACTGGCCACTACTATAACCTAGTCTTTCATACAATATAGCTCGAATCACCTGTGAGTTCTTGTTGGCCGATGTCAAATGGGTATCGTACTCATTAATGCAGTTCAACAAGAACCGTTCTATCAAGTCGTTCCAGTGCCACGAAATATCAAATGTAATGCACATGCACAAGAGTAGTTCGATTACCATAGCCAACGCTTTGAGACTATAGGTTTTAAGGTTGAGTCTAGACTTGAATGTGTACGAGAGATTATCGATGTACGGCTCGATGATATCGTGTCTGATTTTACGAAGTGTATTTTTATCAGGAGGAGTCGGGTTGGTGGTGGTCTGTTGGGTTTGGGCCAAAAGGAGCGAGACAATACACATTTCTTGGGTCGATGCTACGTACACCCAAGCCTTGTCGTTGGTATAATCCTTCTTTATAACATCGTAGGTGGAATAGGCATACTTGAAGTCCTTGAGAATAAGCGACCAGTCAGCCAACTTACGAATAGTCTGCTCCGGAGTCAGTTTATAGTAGTAGCTTTCGTTGTAGTTGTATGCCGAACCTGATCCTGAAGACGTTAAGGCAGGACCATCATTATTGAAGAACTTCTTGGACACTGAAAAGAGTCGACCGGTGATCGACTTTTTAGGCTGGAGAAACTGATCGTCCCATATTCTGATTTTTGATTGCATGTGTGGGATTAGGCACCGGTTAATGAACTCATACAACTTGCTTCTAAGCACAGAGTCGATGGACTTGGGGACTTGTATGTAGTTTGAAGGCGAGCTGGACGACTGCTGTAGTGATATACGCTGAAGATCTTCGTCGATGGTTGAGTTTTCCGTCACCGAAAGCCGTATCAGTTCCAGAGATTCGTTTTCTGCTGGCACGCCCACCGGTATAGCCGACGCCACCACATTCAAGTTGGTTTTCACCACGCCCTGGAACGTCAAGATCTCGCTGCTCAGGAACTTATTGGAGTCGTACAACACAAACACATGGATCAACAAATCGTCAATATTGAAGAACTTCGGGAAGCTATGGTTGCGGAAGTTCACTATAAGCTTGCGCAAAGCCTCTAACGAGTCGGTTTCGTAATCTATAATAAATATCTGGGAGATCGGATGGTTGAATGTCTCGAACGGCACGATATTGTTGGAGGTGATGATCTTGTTGAAGTAGGTGAGATAGAGGTCTTTGTTGGACTCTGAAGCCTGATTCTTAAGTAGAAGTTCTAGTGAGGATATGCTGAACAATTGGTCGGGCTTGCTACTCGTTTCGACGCCAGTGTTGGCGCCTTCATTAGAGCGTGGAGCGTTGAAAACCGTCAAAAGCTCGGGTAGTGACGGCTCAAACCGTACAGGGAAGCTGGGGTAGTTTTTGTTGATCAATTGGATGTTGACAATCTTGTAAGATTGGTTGGGGATGGTGTATTTGGCGTTGTTCCCGTACGGCCTGAGGATCTGAAGCATGGAGATGTCGTCCACCCCAAGCACCCGCTGGACCAATTTATCTGCATTGTACGAAGCTTGAGTCGAAATTAGAGGCGAGTACCTGTGGTGCAACAAGTGCTGCCGCGTCACATACGGGTCTACTCCCGTCGGATAATCCATAGAGAGTAGTAACATGGATGCTCACCGGTGATTTGGATCGGTAGGGTTCTGTCACGTGCAACGCGGCGTGATCTGGTCTTTGTCTGATCGCGCTGCGCCCGATTCGGCACAACTGTCAACATCGTATTAGCGGGTCAGTGGGTAGTTACAGGACTCGGCTAATTTGACATAGCTCGTCGATCGTCTTTCGAAGTGCCCTCTGTTCGAACATCCTCGCACGCTGTCATACCTCTTAGTCCCCGTCTCTGTCATTCAAACTCTCCTACTCTTCCCTAACATTCCTACTTCACACGCTCGTCAAAATAGCTCAAAACATCGCAGCGAGAAAAACAATCCATATTTACATTTCTTTACTCGTCAGTCCATCATTCGTTCTGGTGATACCATCAGTTATTAATTGGCTAGTAACTCCACGTCTTTCAACCAGGGACATGATATTGCACCATGAGATGTTACTGCTGACCCTTCCTATACTTTTCATGGCTCTAGGGTTGGTGTCGGCAGCTACTTCATTCCAGTCAATAACCCGACCTTCGCTTCAGTATAGTGAGTTTGGCGATCGAATCGGGTTCCTTGGGTCGTTCGACGCCATTTCTTTCTATTCTTACGTCAATGCTTCTTCATTCGACTCGTCGTCTTCAAATTCAACCAAACTATACTTGAGAGACCCTTCCAACAATAATCACATCACCTTGGCTACTTTGAATGGAAACATCGACCAGCTTCTTCCAGTATCGTCAGATACATTTGCCGTCAACGGTAACTATACCCAAATCAATGGTCAGTCAATTTCTGGGCCTATAATATACAACATCACCAACAACGAAATTACCAACATAGTCTCTGGTAACAACAATAAAAGAGACGAAAAGTCCTTGAATGGTAACGTCTCAACTATCTACGTTGACAACACTCTTATTTATCTCGGTGGAGACTTTGAATTCAACAATACATATGGTGCTGCCATTTACGATACCGAGTCCAAATCCTTATCTTCAACGCCATTCCAGGGATTTGGTAAAAACTCCAGAGTCAACGCCATATCAAAGATCTTCACCACCAACGAAGATGAAGGCTCCATTATTTTTGGTGGAAAATTCAATACGTTGGGGCTTAAAGACTTGCTTGTTCACAACGTCACCACCAACTCTACCAAACTAAACCACTCAAATTCAACCAATACTTCCTTGATCAACGCTGAACAAATCATTTCTTTGAAGCACGGTACGTTTTCCAACGTCAATAGTGACGGACATACGTCAGACTCGGCTCTCATTTGTCCTGCAAAAACTGTAGATTGGTCAGTCGTTGCAGGCCAAGGTGGCCAGTGGCTTGTAGAATTACCTGATGAAATGAAAGGTTTGGCCCCTACTAAGGCTCGACTTACGTTACCACAAGGAGAAAATGCCATCAAAACCTTTAGAATCTATTCCTATCCCAACAATGGTATCATGAACTTATCGTACGTGGATCCAAACACCAACGAAATCAGGTATTGTGACGCTTGGTGTCCCTTACTTACATATGATGAGCTCAACAATATCACTGAGTCAAACGCCAAGAATGCTTCGGATTTGTCCTATGACGATACCATCTATGTTGACGATAACGGAAGCTACTTCATCTACTATGACTCTTCGACAAAAACAAAAAGTTTGGGATACGGGGCTGATTTCCAGGAGTTTGCTTTCGAAAACGAAGTGGAAATCGACAAAGTCGGGATCACTATCATCGACTGGTATGGTTCCAAGGGTGTTCTTTCTGGCTTCCAATTATTCCTGAATGCCATCACCGTCTATGGTAACAATTCACTCAATGATCCTAATTGTGAGGAGGAAAATCCGGACGCCGAAGATAACTCTTCCCATGCTGATAGCGGTAATTTCCAGTCAGTCAAGACTTTGAATCCTGCAGTGACAAACACCGATTATTTGGTTTCTGTGGGAACGGACTCTAAAATGACCCTCTACCCTAATATCTCCTACTCAGGTAACTACTCGATCATTATGAATACTCCAGGTTGTATTGAAGACGATTCGTGCTCAAAAAGATCAATTGTCAATGTGACAGTCATCGATAATGAAGATAACCAATTGTCCAGTAAACTTATTTATCAAAATAACGATTATTATAAGTTTGACTACTTATACTATGGACCGTTGAACGGAAGCTCGGAATCTTCGGGTTCGAACAGAATCGAGATATCTTTTCACGATACCATTATTTCTGGAACTCTGGATCCATGGTTGGTCGTGGATAAGTTCACCGCTAATATTGTATCCTTGGACAAATATTACGATAAAAATAGCTCAAACTCAACCCATAAAATGAACAAAAGCCGCCCTGAATTGACTTACATCACCATCAATGGTTTATTTGAATATTCTTTGGCCAACTTTTCCAATTTTGATGAGAGCTTGGTCTCATACTCCGAGAAAAATGAAACTATAATAAGTCCAAATAATACATTTGTTGGTAACTCCTCTATCAACTTATTGAGTGGACAATTATCGAACGACACTGTGGTTGAACAAATCAGACTTTTCAACACCTCTTCAGACTCAAGCTCGTTGCTTTTGTTGGGTAACTTTGAGTCCAACTCGAAGAATCTTACCTTACCAAGTAATAACTTAATCACTCTCAAGATTGATTCCTATAACACTACAAGTAATGAAACAGACACCCGGATTCAATCTAATCTTCATAAGAGGGCAGATGACATTGATATATTTGGGGCCAAATTCAACACGTCTGTGTCGAACATAGTGGATTACGACGGTGATCTTGTATTTTTGGGAGACTTTAGTTTGACTAATGGTGGTGATACCTCAATTAAGTTGAACAACCTTTCTCATCTGAACGACTCAAGCTCCTCGATTAACAATTTTGCGTTGTATTCAGATAACAATCAATGGTATGGTTTTGGGAACAGTTTCATTGACTCAGACTTTGTTTATTTCACCAATGTCTCTATCGATGATTCTGACTTCCTTGTCTTTTCTTCCGATTCATCGGATTTCAAAGTCTGGAACAATTCCAATTCTTCTTGGGCCGATTCGAAATACCAGTTGAACATTAGTCAAGCATTGAGCTTGGACAATGATCAACAAATTCTTGGAGGAAGCTCCTTCAATATCATGGACTTCTACAGTTCTGATCAGGCGTATTCTTCATCTAATGATTCTTTTAAGGCTTATAATATTGACATACAAGGAGGCAACGTCTCCAGTGAAATCACCCAGTCATATTACATTAATAGCTCATTGAGTGTCATAGCTGGGAACTTTGAGTCTGGATCAGTCAATAAGGTGGGTTTCATATCTAACAACAAGCCAAACTCTTCCATTACCCCTTTGAACGGGAGATTTTCTTGGTCATCAGATTCTAACATTCAGACTTTATATGTTGACAGTAACAGTCATTACTTGTTTGTTGGATTTAACGGAACGGTCGAGATCGAAAATGCAAGCAACATGACTGGATTGTTGATATATGACCTCAAGAACAATTCCGTGGCCTCGTTCCAGCCGTCTCAGCTTTCGACTAGTGATGGGGAAAACCTCCACATAAATAGCATCGTGTTGTATGACAAAGGTAACCAGTTACTTGTTGGAGGTAATTTCGTACAGGCAGGTTCATTAGAGTGTGTCAGTATGTGCATTTATGATATCGAAAACACCAGATGGATAGATCCTCAATCAGTCAATGGTAAAACTGACGAAAATGTTGCGGGAAAAATCACTGATATCAAATTCTATCAATCAAATCAAGTGTTGATAAGTGGTAACTTGACGATCAATGGATCATTCGCCAATTTCTTAACTTACGACTTTGATTCCGGTGATATCAGCAGTAAATCGTCATTGAATAAGTTGGGCTCATCAAAATTGATCCTGAAATTCATTATAAATGACAATGATGATAATGACTTGAATGCTAGAATGGTAGCCTTTGGTGACAACTTTGTTTCAGGTTATGATGGAAGCAAATGGTCAAGCATTGACCAAGATATTAATATTGACTCAGATACGCGATTCAATGATCTAAAACTACTTCAATTATCTAAATCCAATAGCAATAATAATGGAACATTCTTTGATAAAGACAATATCTTGGTGTTGGCAGGAAGATTCAATTTGACCAATTATGGTTTAGTGAATGCTGCATTATACAATGGTTCCAGTTGGATTCCTTATGTTTACACCACCACTACCAAAAACCAAATTGGTGAAATTCATTCCCTTTTGATAATGGACTCCTATAGATTTCAATCATCCGATGATATAAATAACAAGTCCAACAAACTTTCAAAGGGAAAGGTGGTGGGCATATCTTTAGCTTGTGCTTTGGGATCAACTACCTTGTTGGGATTATTGTACATAATCCCGTATTTGGCATTATTCAGAAAATCATTGGGAGAAAATGATGTCAACCATCAAAGAATTCAAGAAAATGACATGATGGATGCGGTAAACCCTGAAGATTTATTCCATGAAATAGATATTCAGAGAAACCATTAACTCGTCTATATCATTACAACCAACTCACTCTAGCATGACATTTTCAATTCAACCAACTAAAATTCTTCAAAAGTCTATTGCATCATGGTATCTGGAGGCTATGCATTGATTTATATGCCTCGACAACATTCTTTTCTCTTCGTTATATACTAGATATTTAATTTAATCTAATTTAGACTGGCAGTTTGAATACAAAAAGCAGTGTTAATATATAAACATGTACTACCTCAAGTCGCTGACTCTACAGAAGTTGATATTGGCACTGTTTATACGAAAAGCAAAATTGTATCATTTAGGAGGGCCCGATTTTCTGTTTTATTCTTTTCTCTTATCGCTTACATGCAATTCGAATTTAATTTTGGATATATCTTTATTCAACTGCATTGAAGTGGAATTCTATTAAAGGGACAGTCATAGAACGATCTATAATTATTGTGTGGCTAACTTTGTGCGATGAAATCGAGTAGTATACCCTTCGTTAACTATTGACACCCAACAAGGTATCATTTTGAAAGATTTCTGCCAAAATTACAAAAAACAAAATTCTCAACTTTTCGTAAAAACTGAGCACATTGCAAAGATGGTATTTGGAATGTGACACTTGTAGTGTTTCATTTAATTTCTATATGCTGCACGGAAATGATGTCGAGCAGATTGAGTCTCGGTTGCTTGAAACTGGTATGTCATAAAAACACAGAAAATTTCAAAATTCAAGAATGATGCGGTGGCTCAATGGTAGAGCATTGGATTCCAAACCCAAAGGTTGCAGGTTCAATTCCTGTCCGTGTCATTTATTATTATATTTTTAATTCTTTATACTTATCGGGTATATGCAAGTCTTGTGAATGATCAAATCTACAGATTTAGTTCGTAATAGTTCATTTATTCTATATGTTTTTTTTTTTACTTTCTATCAGCTCCTAAATCTTCAGCTTCTTCGTCAGCTTCTTCGTCATCGATGTTGAATAATCTTGAGTCAGCACCAGCATCGTCATTTGCTTCAACATCATTCAAGTCATCTACGTTTGAGTCTGCTGATTCCGATGGAAAGTTTTGAGTCAAGTTGGTAGGATCTTCATCCAATTCATCTTCATAATTTTCGTCGAAATTTCCAAACAATTGCTCTTCGTCGTCGATATCTGGCACTTGCACATAATTTCTACGTCCAGGAGAACGGCGGAAAATTGCAGATGACACCTTATCGAAAAGGACACCATCGATTTTTTTGATCGTTTTATACGTAGCAATTAATCCTGCTAAAACAAGAATACCTCCTCTGACAATGCGGTTAACTACTTTATCAACAGCATTGTTTTCAATAGGTTCAAAGTCGTCGTCATCGAGACGAATTTGACCAAATCTCTTGAACCCTCCGTTCCTGCGGATGCCCCTATCGTAGACGAACCATGTTGCAAAAATAAATATGGCCAATGGTACCAAGATAACCACCGCCAACTTACCCCCACTAACCTCTTTGCCGTAATGCTTGTTGAATTCTTTCTCTTTTCCAGGACATGCCTTTTTGTTGAATGAGTCAAATTGTTTTCCACCTTCACAAGTAGAAAGTGGGATCTTTCTATAACCAGTGGGCTCAAAGTATTCAAAGGCCGATTCTTTCTTACAATATTCATTCATCCTATCAGTTGGACTCAATCCTTTGACCAACTTACAAGTATTGTCAGTGTCTCTGAAGTAATTGTAGTCACACTCGTAGTCTCTTCTAGTACAAGTACAGTTTCTGATCACTTTGAAACCTGTTTCCAAAGGCGCCTTTCCGATGAAACAGTCGTTGTGACCGTCGGCTCTTCTCAAGTACTTCGCTTCGTGGCCAAACAAACAGTTATCTGGTAGTTTGGGGTGAGAGGGAGTCCAGAATTCAAAGTCGTCTTTGTCAGGGTTGTCAAGATCCAATTGACACTGTCTTGAGTAGACACCACTAAAATCAATAGAGTAAGAACTTGTGTGGTCCAGGCCGGCTTGATTGGCAAAGATCATGAATTTCTTGGAGGTATCTGTAGGGACAGTGGCCAAATCTATGACATGAACTGGTTCAGAAGAAAACTTGTAATTCTTCCACGTGGCACCTTCATCTAACGAGTAGTCAAGGGAATCAGTAGGTTCAAATGCTTTGACCAACACGAGAATGGTTCCTCTATCGCCGTACTCCCACATGTACCTACCTTTCTTGATCTCTTGCCATGTAATACCGCCATCTCTGGTAATAAAAGTAGACAACTTGTCAGGAGATTCCAAGGTTTCTCCAACATTTCCAATACCTATCATTAATCCTACGGCAGAAGCAGATGAGTATGTATCCCTGTAGTCTGGTCTTTCAGTAAATCCTTGAAGATTCAAGGAACACTTTTCGAGTGATTTGTCCTTACAATCATACGTTTTACCCTCAGAGTCAACTCCTGGTGGGGCCAAATAACTCCATTCACCACCGTCATTGTGGGTGATCTGAGTCTTTAATTTCTTTGGAGTGTCATCACCGTAAACAGTGTTGCTGATGATCACTCCTTCTAACTCATCGATTCTGTCGTAATCCACATACCCATCACGGTTTCTGTTGACCTTTTCGAGCGAAGTCACATAGAAGGTACCATTAGAGTTTGATTTGAGGATAGTACCAAACTCGTCGCCGTTATCGTTGGAAGTGGTGACATGCATGAAGACGGCATTAGACTCAGAACCTAGTACGGTATATGCCTGGCGAGAACCAACAGTTAGATCCAGCGGAAAATCAGCATCAGCAAACACTTTGCCGTCAACAGACACCTTCGCAGCCAATGCAGACTTTTCTTCATCAATAGCTGCCACAATAAAGAACTTGCCTGAAATTGCATGGCCAACAATCGAGTCGTACTCCGTTTTGGAATCTTGGAAGTAGTTGTTTGACGAAACAAGCTTCAATTTCGAATTCTGCTTGTCTACTACCGTACAGAAGATCATGTTTTTGTTGTCGGAGTCCTGGTTTTCGAAGTGAGGTCCGGCAATATCACAATAGGTGACATCTTCCTTCAAAACATCGAAAGTTTTACCTGCGTCCTTGGTAATATAAGCTGTGGGAGCGCAATCAAAACTGTAGGGATTGTCACATCTCTCATTGGCGTACCAGATAAACTGGGTGACATCGGTCTTATGGAACGATACGGCTACACTAGACCTACTTGCTTCTTTTGGAGCATGTCTTCTGGCAAAAGTGTCACCACCGTCTACGGAGAAGTAAAACTTTTTGGTGTCAGTGATCAAAATCACTTGGCCAGGAACAAATCCAGTATAGAAGCTTTGGATTCTGTCAGAGATCGGAACTCTGGCAAAAGTCTGACCTCCGTCGTTGGATACAAACGCCTTATGGTCGCCTGTTCTTACAACGACATTTTCAGATCCAAACTCACCTTCTTCGATGTACGAATATTGGGCAAGGAAAGATTCGAACTTGTAGAGAGAAGAAGTGATAGTCTTATGTGCTGAGTTGTCGTTATTTGAAACGTAGTCGGAGCACTTCAACTTATGTTCCGTGGCAAACTGTTTGAGAGAACCCTTGTCGAGCTTACACGAATCACCATCGATCAATAATTTATCGGTAACAGAAACTTCCTTGGCATTCTTTGCCAAACACAACTCCTTGATCTTGTCAGGAATAGGTTCACAGATACCCCCACCTTTCTCGGATAATTTGAACTCAGGAGAACACTCAAAGTCGGCAGCATTACAGTCACACCGTTCGTCATAAACTTTGACGTCTTCAAACAAGTTATTGACAAAACACTTGGCGCCTTGCTTTCTTCTTCTGAACTTTTCCTTGTGCCCATACATACACACCGGCTTGTCATTCAAATTCACTCTGGCGTAGATGGAATCAAAATCGTTCTTGCCACATTTTTTTCCACCAAAAGCGTCGGAGAAATCGATAGCATACTTGACATCAGTAAAATCATAGTCAAGTTGGTTTTCGGGTGTGTTGTCGACCAATCCAGTAAGCACAAACTTGACAGACGAACCATCCCAGGTGGTGAGAAGATGTTCAGGAAAAATAGGCACTTCAAGTTTTTCTTCTTTCCAGGACTGACCTTGGTCTAAAGAATAGAAAAGCTTATCGGTAGTGCCATCAATTTCCCCAAAGTTGTAAGGAACAGCCATAATCACATTACCCAAATCACCAAACGAAAATTCGCATGGTTCAGACAATACCTCTGTCCAGGACTTACCACCGTTTCTTGATATCCATGTCGAAGACTTTTCAATGTTTCTCGTCAAATGCTTACCTTTGTTACCAATAGCCATGATAATTCCTGGTGTAGGACCGGTAACGAAGTTGTTGTGTCCGCTTTCTTCAGTGGGCGAAATCAAGTGAAGCGAGCACTCATCAGAAAGCTTACAGTCTGGATCATTTTCGACCTCCAACAAGTTCCAGGTCTGGCCATCGTCAAAGGTGTATTTGGAGCGAATATCCATGTTAAAGTTGCCTCCAATAAGTAAGTCAAACAACGACTTTTCATCATCAGAAAGAGGCGATTTACGGGGCTCCCCGATGTTGGCCAACCACACGCCGTCGATAGTCTGCACCTTTTGTACCGAACCTGAGTCGATATTATCAAGAAGCAATGAGAACTTTAACCCAGAACTGTCTGAAGCATACAACGAACTGATATGGTTGTGGGTCGCGTCCATGGCAGAAATGAACAAGGAAGAAGGAGAAGAATCCAAGAAAGACAAGATTCCGTACGAGTAGCCGACCTTAAAGTCCGACTCAGCAAACTGCTTGCCGTCTTTGGAAATGAAAAGCGAGACCTTCGATTTCTTGTTGAACTTGTCGTTTTGCACAACCACTGTAATAAAAGACTGCACTATACGGATATCAATGATGGAGCCAGTTTTGGACTTGTGGCTCTCGATAATCCGACTATCTTTCGCAAAGAAGTCTTTGGAGGTCCTCAAGTTGGACTCGACTATATGGCCAAACGAATTGAGCTTATCTTCGGAACAGATCAACGTTTGGTCGTCTACATCGCTCTTGATGAGTTTGTTTGTCTTGACAAATTTACAGACGGTGGCATCAATAGGAATTTTTTTGGGATTGGTCTTGAAACCATCAGTAGTATAGTAGACCAGGGATGTACACGACTGACCAAATATTGGATTGTGGGGACAAGACCAAAATTGGATGGTGACCAAATCGGGATTGACTGCATTGACGTTGATATCAGGTGAAGAATCCAACGAAAACTTATTTTTGGACTCGTCGTGGGCACTCAATTCGTACTTCAACCAGCTTTTTCCTCTATCATTGGTGACGAATTGGAACTTGGAGTCGGTGAACACAAAAGCTCTCTCTTTAATGTTTGGGTCGAATTCGTACCCGATTACCCTATAGTCTTCGGTTTCTCGAACTGGCTGGTAATTTTTCCCGTCGTCGGTGGAAAGCCGAAGTTTTCCTTCTTCGCTTAGTAAGATATTGGGCGAGTCGTCAAAGTAAGAGATCAGTTCTATTGGAACCTTGCTTTTGGAGACCGTGATCTTGGGCGAAAACTCTCCCTGTACCATGGTGGCAACTGTAGCCACCCATGCCAATATCAGGTATATCCTCATGACGTAACTGACTGGCGATCTATTATCAGACTTCTAACTTCAATGGAGAGTGGGATTTTATTCTGCTGCACCTTGTGTCCAATGAAAAACTGTTCAATATATAGACTAGAGCTTGTTCCTCTCTCTGGAACCATCTACCTGCGGTGTCTAATCTTGACAGCACCCCAAACGCGATCGGGGCCAGATTGGAAAACGGCACGTGACTTACAGATAATGCCACGCAGCCAGCTCCCAAGCATAGCCTACGACGACGAGGACTCCAGAGGGGAAGAGGTGATTCCTTATTAGAAGTGATATTGTGTATGCTGGTTATTCGATAACTAGACCTATGTACGGAGAAGAAGAATTGACTTTTATGTAGCTACTAATATTAGCCCACGGCGAGCTCGAACCCACAAAAGTTTCAAGCAGCATCACATAAGACAAGAGACTGTTTCTAAATTTGGATTCATCTTGCGGCTGGATTCGTAGTATGAGCGAACGGCCTGTGTGGTGGAGTATATCGAAATGGGCGGCCTGTCCAACCAAACCGTACATCTTCTTTAGACTTGCCGTTATGATCTGTTTCCATGTAAGAGCGTCTACCTCGATGGATAGAATCTCGGGTGCGGATTCGCCCTGGAGGACTAGCGGGTCCACGGTTCTAGGATGTTAGTAGCTATAGAGTAGAAAGAAACATTACGCCACATACAATTCGACATTCAAGTACACCCACTCATCGTTCTTTAGGGTGATCTGCTCTGGCTGGCTCATTGTGAGATGAGCTGCATTTCGACTTTGCCAAACCGTTTTGGCCGCGCCTCCCATTTGGTAGCGCGCGCACTATTTGCAGTCATAAGTGGGTGCTTAGACAGGCGGAAGTTGGATCTGAATATCGCTGGATGTGTATGTAGAGTGGCTGTAGCTGTTGGTATCGGCATCACTGGTGCTTCCAGCATCTGAAGGAAAGAACCCGGTGACAGCGTACGGGTTATCTTTGGATGCAATGCCTGGCGTGTACTTAAAACTGCTGGGTTTAGTTGGCATCTCTAGAAGTGACTCGTCAGACTCTTCACTGGCGCTCAACTTCTTACCTTCACGGTCGTAGTGGGTAGTTTCGTGAGTGCACATGGCTGGGTTGGGCTCGTCTACTGGCGCATATCCTCCCAAAGGAATACACGGAATAAAAATGGCGCCGTGGGGAAATCTAATCCCACGATCAACTCTTAGCATTAAAGATCCCGTTGGAATCTTGTGATATGCATCTTTGGAGGCACCAGGACTCGTTATCGCGCTACTAGTGCCAACCGGTGTACCTCTTACATACTCCGAGGAGTTTGCCTTTTCCCGCTCTGCGGCTTTCTCAATCTCTTTGATCTCAGGACACTCTATGGATACCTGATATACGTGGCGAAGCTTTAATAGTTGGTTAATCGAGTATTGCATCTTGTCGCTAGTGGTTGGGTGCAAAATTTGTTGCGCACAAATTGCACAAACCATTATAAAGCCCGGCATGGACAATATTATCGCAACACATTCTACCAACCCATTGCATCAACAAAAATAGCGAATCCAGATACACCACCATCGCTACCCGCTCGTCACTATAATCTGAGCCTAAGATGTATCACATCTCTTACCAGAGATTCGTACTGTTCCATCACGTGATCAAACCATAAAAAGCGATTCGATGAGTATTGAGAGCACCACAGCATGTCACAATGGGAGCAGATAACCGATGATTCGGGGCAAGTCTACTACTTCAACCGCGTCACCAACGAGACCAGTTGGGAGATACCCGAAGAAAATAACGGCCACAGCCTGACGTCACAATGGCAGGAGTATACTACCGATGACGGTAGACTATACTACTACAATGAAAGTACAGGAGAAACCACTTGGGAAAAACCTGCCGAGTCAAGTACAAGTGCTGCCGAGCAGAATGGAACTGAGTCTGATGCACCTCCTACACTCGAGATCACTGAGCTTGATGCCGAGCTTGCTACGAAACCAATAGAAAACGACCAGTCCTTGCAGGCACCAAAATTCGACTCCCAAGAAGAAGCAGAAAAAGCATTCATAAATATGCTTAGAGAAAGCAAGATTGATTCTACGTGGTCTTTCCAGCTGGTTATGTCGAAATTCATTACGAATCCCATCTATTGGAGCATCGAAACATCGCTCCAAAGAAAGAAACTCTACGACGAGTACCTAGTGTCACTACTCAAAGAAGAACTTTCGGATAAGTCTGCAGTTCTCGAAAAGTTTGAATCCAACTTTATCCAAGTATTGAAGTCATACCAAGAACAGGGTATAATCAAGCATAGCACGCGATGGTGTACGGTCAAGGACCAGTTGATCTCCGAAGACAATCCCATATTTAAGCACTCTGTATTATCTGACAAGGAAATTGCAGAGATATATCGTAAGTTCGTTGGTGATATCAAAGCTGAGCATTTAGCAAAGATCGATACTCGAAAACAGCAGGCGTTGGGTGAGCTTGAATCGTACTTGACTCAAATAAACCCCCAATTGGTAAGCCAGTGCAAAAATTGGGAGAACTTGTACAAGTCACTACAGGAGGATTCGCGTTTTAAGGCCAACAAGCATTTTGATATTCTTTCCAAGATCGATATCATTGACTTATACAAAAACAAAATTTATCCTGACTTAAGAAAGAGTATCGAAGAACAGATCAGAAAAGTGGAAAAGATCAATTTTAGATCAGACAGAAAAGCCAGAACCAGCTACAAGGCTCTATTGGGCAAGCTTGATATCAATGCCAATACCAAGTTTCAAGACATATTTCCTTTACTTGAAAACGAAGATGCCTTTATAGAGTTGTGTGGCCGAAACGGATCAAGTCCACTTGAGCTCTTCTGGGATATTGTAGACGAGAAGAACCAATTGCTCAAGCTAAAGAAAGAGTGGATCCATAGCGCGTTGGTGGAGCACAAACAAGCACCCTCAGACTCTGCAGCATACGCTCATATCTTGAGTGGTAAAGAGATTTTCGTAGAGTCTTTGGCCAGCATAGTTGACGATCGTTTGAAAAGTATTCTGTTGGACGGGCAAGAGATAGACTTGCTCTACGAAAATATCAAACAAGACCACGAAAAAGAACAGGAGAAGAAGAAGAAAGCCTTTGAGAGTGAAGTGGCACAGCTCGTCGTGCGTTTTGCAGAGTGGCTATTTGCTCAAAATGATTCCAAGCTCATTACGATAAGTGAACTGGCTGAACGTCCAGATTCATTAGTGGGGTTGACAAGACTAGACGACTCCCATTACGAGCTCCAGGAGTACGAGGTCAACGCAGTGATAGAGAAATTCAGAGCCATACCTGAATTTAAGCCTATAGAAACTTTGGTGGCCAAGAATCTGGATGAGACGGACTACTTACAAAAAACCACCCACAAAATTCTTGCTGAGTTTGTTCAGGTAGTGAACTCCAAGAACTCCAGAAAGAGAAAGGCTAGGGAAAACGACTACGGCGACAGACCCGAAAAGAAGCCTACGCCATCCGATGCACCCAAGAAAGCGCCTATGGCTTTGAACTACTAGCCCAAACTAGTCTTTGATTTCAGTGTTCAACTAGTGCGTGCTTACGTAACCAGGATACGCCGGGTCGTGTGCGTTCCGGGCGAACGATTATCAAAGTAACAAGTTGGAGCTAGCAGGTGTAGAGACCTCCAATCCACCACAATGGTAAGTACTAGGGTGTATATCTAGATATAGAAAGGATGTGGACAGCTGATTGTTCATATTGTACTAACAACAGTCTCAATCGTTAAAGCCGTACCTCGCCGCAGTTAGATCGTCGCTCACCGCGGCCATATGTTTAGAGGACTTCTCTTCACAGCTAGTGGAAAGACACAACAGACCCGAAATAGAAGTGGACAACTCCCACAATCCGGAATTGGTGTTGAATCCTATGGTGATAGCCAGAAATGAAAACGAAAAAATCCTCATCGAGCCTTCAGTGAATTCCGTCAGAGTGTCGATCAAAATTAAGCAAGCAGATGAAATCGAGCAGATTTTAGTCCACAAGTTCACCCGATTCTTGACATCGCGTGCTGAAAACTTCTTTATATTGAGAAGAGTGCCTATAAAGGGCTACGACATCTCTTTCTTGATCACCAACTTCCACACAGAGCAAATGTTGAAGGACAAGTTGGTTGATTTCATCATTGAGTTCATGGAGGACGTAGATAAAGAAATCAGTGAGATGAAGTTGTTTTTGAATGCCAGAGCTAGAGTGGTCGCCGAAGCATTCTTGACTCCATTTGACTAAAT
Source organism: Suhomyces prunicola (assembly GCA_030568655.1). Taxonomy (NCBI): domain Eukaryota; kingdom Fungi; phylum Ascomycota; class Pichiomycetes; order Serinales; family Debaryomycetaceae; genus Suhomyces; species Suhomyces prunicola. Next base: position 117,413 of record JAJMGJ010000021.1, on the reverse strand, counting down.
CTACATTAGAATCTACGAAAATCTACGAAAATATACGTTTGTTTCTTCTATAGTCGTGTATTTCACTTACTTCATTCATCATTATCAGTACTGTGTTCCGCCGATAAATTAGGCATATTGGACAAGGACTCGGGCGACTTTCTAACGTCTCTAAATCCCAATTCGCCTCGCACCAGTCTTTGCTGTTTAATGATCTCTTTAGGCGATAATCCTTGAGAAGATTGCGGCGAGTTCACCACAAATTGTCCTCCTCTTGAAATGGTTTGTGGAAGAGGCTGGTTTTGGGGAGACGACTGAGGGTTGGTGAAATTCTGCGGCGAGTTGTAAGCCGAAGATTCACTCGGACCGGTCGAATTGGTACCGTTATTTGTGGGAGGATTGATACTTTTGGGTCTGCCATAAAAGCTTTGGTTCTGGGCCGGCTTATTGACAGTTGGGTTGGAATTAGATCTTGAGTGTCCATCTTTCTGTTGATAGTCAACAGTAGGAACCGTTGGAACCATTGGTAGTTCTGAATTTCCGTTCAATAATCCTGGAATATGGTTAAGCACCAAGTCCAATTGGGTCAATGATTCAGCTACTTGGTCAAAACCTTTCGACGACATCTTTAAGATCCAGCGGTAATTAAATATTTGGTCTCTGTAGAAATCAGCTTCCTCTTTTGCGGGAGCAGAAATAAATAAGATGGCCGCAAATGTGCCTATAAGAGTGTAGTTGGAGGTGGCAGATGAGTGCCAGAATGAGTGGATGTGCTCGGGTTTCAAGTCTCTGACGTACTCAATAGCTCCTAGGAGACGGGTTTTGGCTGCTGTACGACACACAGATACTAATTCTGGAGGTGGGGGGTTGCCTGCAAGAGTCTGCTGATATATGACCGTGCCAATTTTTCTATGAAGGCTCAATTCCGTAGAGAAGTACGCCAACTGCAAGTATCCGTTGGAGCAAAGTTTTCGTGGCTGAACTGAAGACATCTGAAGTTCTACTGGTAACGAATGGTACCAGTTTCTAAGCCTCAACTGAAGTGGCTTGGCCAACTTCAATACTTGTTGAACATCTGTGATCTCTTGCATGGCCTTCATTGAGTAGAATTGGTCAATTATATCCGACAAAATCATCGACAAGTCAATGAAATTTCGGAAGATTTTCTTGCCATTGTCAATATCCGACGAGCCTTCTTTCAAGTCACCGTCACCATGTTTTTCTGGAAAATCTTCTTCGACCAAAGGCTGTACTACCCAGTTCAGATCATGGATATGCGAAGGTCTGGAGTTTTTGAGAGCTAGCCATTTGTCTTCTATATATACTGCCCAAGCCAATCTCTTACGAAGCCCTCTTTCCCACTTGGGTAACTTCCAATTGTTACAATTGAGCCCCAATCCAAGCTCTTCAGCTAAAGACACCACTTGAGAACAAAGCACCCAATCAGAATAGTCCGAATCTCCCACAAACTGTCTGGATATCCCGGGAGTTGCGCCAGCTGCAAAAGCCTGTTTAGCCTTTTCAGTTGGGGTCCTATTAACATTGGCTTGAATGACATTTTTGCATTGAAGCAACAACAAACCAGCTTGAACGGCACTGAGTTTGGGTCTTTTCAAGATTTCAAGGAGGTAATTGCTGAGCCCTATTTTTAGGATGGTGTCCACTTTTGGCTTTGGAAACCGCTTCAATTGGGGATCGTAATCCCACCATTGAATGGCCAACACGTACACTGCTGCCAACAAAGGTGCACTGAATTCTCGATGGGTACGAGAGTACTTTTCAAGAAAAACCTTTTTGTGGAGGATTGGATACGAAGGATGGATGATTCGGAAGTACAAATCGATCAATATCTGGCCATGAGGAGCAATGAATTTCTCGATAGTATCTACATCGTTTGACATCGATTGGTATGAATGGGGAGACTGGTCATCTTTTAGAACAAACTGGACTTTTTCTCCCACCTTACGGAGTGAAATCGACTCGTTCAAGTTCACCTGCTCTATCTTGCTGCCACTTTTACTTCCTGATTTCAGCTCGGAGTTCTTGCCCTGATTTTGCGAGTCAAGAATCACATTCAACAAGTTGATATCGTACAAGTAGGAAGTGGGACCAACGTAGAAGCTGGACCGAGGAAACTGGAGTGATAATGTCTTCTTGAGCAAGGAATTGGATATAGACGAGTAGTCTTGAACAGGCGCCACGTCTCGTATGGTCACATTAGGAGGAACTATCGTATCGTCTTGATGTAAGGAATGGTCATATGCTTCCAAGGAATTAGACTCATTATCACCCGGAGCTTTCCTCTTGGAAGCCATGTCCAAGTCGGTTTCGGTGTTTTTCCTCTTGATTGCCTGGCTGGTATAAGTACATGTCAAAGACTTCGATTCACACTGGACACAATTGTTTGTATTAGGAATGATGACACACTTGGTCTTTCTTCGGCGACAGTGATCACAAGGACGTCGCTGTTTGGGTGCTTTGCTTGAAGGGAATGTTTGTATGTTGTTTGTAGGAATGTCAGATGGTTTTTCGGGCTCGTTGGAGGGTTGTGGCTGGGAGGAGGTATTGGAAACTATATTGAAATTGTGATCGCCCTGATTATTAGAGTCGATTTTAGAGCCTTTGAGTGCTATTGGAGGTTCAGAATGGATGTTGTTCTGAAACTGTATGCTTTGCATGATTGAATTTGGACCAGAAGTAGCACTGAGACTGTGGCTATGGGTGCGATTGTGATCATTGAGATTGTTATTATGATTGGATGGGTTTGAGATGTGGTTACCGATGGAATTTGTATCTGGGTTGGGTATCCCTGTATCTATATTATAAAGGTGCTGCATTTCATTAGAAGGGTCTATTAGAAGGGAGGGATCCCAATTCGGGTCTAGGTAGTTGCTTGGAACGTGGTGTTCGAATTCGTTTAGTCCATGATGATTAAAGGTAGGGTTATTATTGTTGTAGGGATGATCGCCTATGGTTCTTCCTTCGATCTCGGCACCATTCTTTTGGTTTACAGGCAGTACCTTCTTCTCGGGTGAGTGGTGCTCGCCAAAGTCGTCTACACCTTGTTGTACACGTTGACTATTCATATTGTATGATTGAGGTTTAACGAAGCTCTCCCTTGACACTAAACTCAGACTCCGAGTTCACTTCCTGGCCAATTATTTGTTGAAAATTAAAGTCCAAACAGCAAACTATTCACCTGGTCTAAGTGTGTGTCTTATATCGTCTAGGTTTCTGCCAAAGGTTTGGTCTCAACTCCCTTCCAACTTGATAGTTATGATCGATATAGCTTCTAAGGGCATTTTTTCTTTCGATCAGTAAGAATTAGCGCACCAAAAAAAGTTTTTTTTAGTGTGAAACATGTAAACCGGCTCTTTACATGTTGGTAGTCGTAGTAAAAGTATGGGGATCTGGCGGGGAAAGGCGGGGATGTTTCGAGTAAGCTCCGGAAATGTCCATTAAATCAGATCAATTGGTTAGCTCCGCGATGCGGAACAAATTTCGGCATTAGGGGAATATGCGAATTGTTTTAACTTAGGTGTAAGGATAAGGTTTATAGACATATATGATTTTGTGGCAGTTATTCGTGGAAGGGTCCTCTAGCTAAGCTGCAGAATAGACGAATGCAGAGAACAAACAGACCTTGAGGGTACATACAAAGCTGCCAAGCTGCGGCGAGTGCATCTTATAATAAAACCATCTTCTCAGATTATTAGCAGAGTGAATAATTCGATGATGGGATCGACAAAATTGAATAATTTTTAAATAGTATGAAATGAAAAGGTTCGTCGAAGAGTCATAAGGCTTCTATGGGTGTCTAGCACATGTGACATGATTGGGAGTTTGGTACGAAGTAATTGAATTTAGTCAACCTTTTCCCGGACAAAGTTTCCAGTACATCTTCAACTCAGCACCAGGTCGCCGTCTATGATACCACTTCACATTGGAAGTAACCGTAGTCGCGGTGTACTGAGTGGACTGAAGTAGGTGCCGTCATTTCGCTTTGAGACAAAGGTCTCTGGTTGAGTGGTCATCTCTAGCACCAAGCTGGTAATTGAAATACACCAACAAGGTAAACTCATCTGCTGCAAGGACTGGTATCAGATGCTTTCAACTTATAGAGTCTACTGAGAATTGAGCTCTTCCTCCTACTCTTACTTGTTCCCTATTCATATTTTTGCACCCAAACGAAAATATTTTTTCTCGAAAAGTCAACTTGAAGATTTCGAGAGAGAATTAACCAACAATTGAAAGTTCAATAGATGTTGTCTGACTGGGATTTTTGCATGTAAGCATGGCCACACAAGAGGATGGAAGCTCATAACAACAATACATTGGAAGATGAGAACAATTCGGGAGGATCCCCCGGTGCTGACCAGAAAGTAAGTCTCAGGCTCAAACCGCCAGCCAAAACAAAGAGGAAAGCTAAGAAAGTGCTTTCGTTTGACGATTCTGAAGAAGAAACCGATCCAATACTACTTTTGAAGGTCAAAAGTTCTGAGAAATTCATCAAAAGGAGAAAGACCAAGCCAAGCAAAAAAACTTCAAGCAAAGATCAACCTAGCGAAGGTCAGAATGGTGTAATTAAAGAGACAAATGCGAACAAAGTAGTATCAGAAAAAACGCTTACAGGCAGTGGGCTATCGACCCGATATGGAGAAGATGATGAGGATTTCTGGGCACCCAGCGGACCAACATTGAGCAGTAAAGTAGCGATGGTCAACGAGCGATTGAGGCAGTGGAATACAAGTACACCACAACCTGCAGTAGACAAAGTCAAACCGCAAGTTAAAAAAAGTACCCACGTCTCAAGAGAAACTCGAGCTTCGAATAGGCTGCAGGCTGTGGAAACTCCTTCTGTGGAAGAACCATTAGCTGAGATAAGTCTTCAACGTTACACTGGCTTATGCCAGACTTTGATCGATAACTTCAACAAGTTCAACTTGGCCCATGTATTTGGGCTTGAGTGCGAATGTTCCAATAACGTGGATATCTCGTTATTCCGTTTGTTCTTGTACGCCGTCGTATTCAAGCATGAAAAGTACTTCGACACCAGCCGGAGAGACCGTTTTGTGGCCATTCTAGCACGGCTAGACACGATCAGCGCCTCAGTTCAGCAAGAATTCAAGGAAAAGTTCGTGAGCCACAATGAGGTATTGGCCACGCCAGAAGAAGTATCTACATCGAGAACATACCAAGCAATCGAGATTCCCTTTATTGTTTACAAGAGGCTAAATATACTCAAGGATTAAACTATATGGGAAACACACGTTCTCTAAAGTTGTTCCAGAACCCATTGTCGTATATATTGACAAGATCGTGTTCCACCGAGTGGATTTGTACCAAACTGTAGTCCTGGATGGCAGATCCCAGAAGCAAAATATCTTGATTTTTTAGACTAATATACACCACTTCGTTTCCACTAGTTGCCTGTTCAAGAAAGATTTCGCCCCTGATATTATTATCCTGGACCCGGTATAGCACGCCCAAACTTACCAAGTGCTCCACTTCACTCCATTTGTCTAGCTCATTAGTAGTAACCCCAAGATAAATGTACCTGAGGTGAAGACCAGTAAACAACACCACTATAATTACAAACAAGAAACACAAAATCACAAAGATACCAGTGATTTCATTTTCTGGGGTCGATGCCCTGATAATGTGCCAGTATGAGCCTCCTCGTACCAGCCTTTCGTACCGCAAGCACTGGAAACAGACGTAAAATCCATACCCCAAAAAGTTCATATTACTAAGTAGATAGAGCAAGAACCACCGGTAGTTGTAGTAGCCCACGCAGTTGTTGACCCATAAACAGTGGTGGTCAAAAAGTATATAGCATTTTTTGCATACCGAGCAATGCTTGGAGCGAGCAGGCTTAACGATATCACAAGTCGAACAGACGTTGCCATTAAAGAAAATGAGCTGGTTATTGATAAAGTTGGGACGCTCTGGTTTCTTTGCAGCGTCTCCAGGGTCAGAGAACACCGCCAATGCCGTTGATATATATATCATGCTGATAGTGACCACAACCCACAAGTAGTTGGGGCCGCCGGGAGTTTTGACCAATGTAGGGAACGTTTTGGTAAAAAACTGGTCCAAGCAGAATGTGATGATTGCAAGGTATGCAGTGGGAACTAGACAATTGAGGTAAAATACCAAATTTCCGTTGAGGCGGTTGTCTAGTCTGGTGTAGGCGTTCTTGAAGTGACCAAGCGATCTAACAAGTCGCAAGCGAAGTATATGGATAGGCGAGTCACGAAGGCCCGGCGAGTCGCCAAAGACTATGATGCATGTTAGGGAGACAAATATGAAGACTAGTAGTAGCCAAAAGAATACCGACACCATGCCTAAAAACCGGTATGGGTCGTAAAAAGCTCCGAAAATAATACTTCAATTTTGAGCATCGAGTTAATTTAGCGAGGTGATGATGCGAAGAGAATGGACCAACAGCGTATGGTAATGAATAGAGACATGACGTTGACACGAGCGAATACAGTGAAGGCATATACGACAAATATAGTGGAGTGACGGTGAACAGAGGGGCTGGACCTCCCGCTGTAGGGAAAATTTCAAGCTGGCGGGAAGAGTCTAGACAGAAGAAGAGCTATACAAGACAAGCAGAATGATTAGAATTGCCTAAGCTGGTTTGCATCATAACAGCATCATGAATCAGTACTTGTGGTTGTTAGATAGAGTACTGAGCCAGCCAGTGGTGCCTCAGTATTCCGATTGGAGATAGTTGGCGAGATCAATGAAATTTACACGACTGTCGCGGTGGTATTTATGGCGAATATACTATACCTTCGCAGACTTTAGCGAGACAGCCGCGTGTCACAGGCTAGTGTCAGACTGCCACCACGCTCTGCCACCGGCTAAGTAACGTATTCTCCCCACTCCAGCTCCTCTGATCACCATACCACTCTTATTTTCCTTCAATATTTCGCCTTTTTACTGAGATCGGTTAGTCAATTAGAAATTTCAGTTCTCAATATTTTTTAGCGTATTTATTTTGTATTTATCAACACTTGATTGTGGAGTCACATGCGCTAAAAGCAAATAGATAACAACCATGTCTTCTTATGTCGGGATCTTAGATGACGAGATAACCAACATACAGCACATGTTGGCGTCGGTTCCCTTTTCTCCCAGTACCGAGGTGGGCGAAGAACACTTTCTTGGGGTGTATCGTCTAACCAGAAGCGCTTTGGTGCAGCTCAATGAACACCCCAAAAAGTTTCCCATAGATTCCAACCGACTCTTGAAGTTGGGCATATCTCTTGGTAACTTGATCAAGACACTCCAGCAAGACGAAGAGATATACCACCAACAACATCAGCAGCAAAAGCAGTTCATAAAGAACCTCAATGGTGCAAGAGTGAGCAACACGCCCACTGCGTCAAACCTCACTTCAAGCACCATTTCAGATAGCAACCCGTTCAACGAATCACAGGCCAAACCTATCATCAGCTCAGCCACTCAATCGCAGCCAATCCACCAAATCAAATTCATCAAAAACTTGTTGGCATTATTGAAAAATTTTGATATTGGCGGAAACCCCAATGGGAACCAGATCAACTCGATCAACCAAAGACTTAGTGATATCTCCACCAGCCAGTCCAGCTCGACACTCAACCAGATAAACGGACACGACGCCTCTTCTCGCGAGCGCTCGGCGCCGTCGCCCATTAAAATCAACTCCAAGCAGCTCTTGATCGAAAAGTTGGAAATCAACATCAAACTCGACAATTTGTTTATCTACAAAGTGGTGCTTAAAATGGTGGTGCGTATATTCCAAATCTTGAAACAAAACCTCTTGGAAAATAACATCAATGACACCACAAGTTCAATCAGCAGAATCTCAACGCACGATTTCGAAGAAAACTCGTCCATCTTTTCGTCTACTTCTGCCACTTCCAGCGACTCTAGCTCGTTAATTGCTGTTGACGAATACTCGAAAATATTAAAGCAAATCTTGAACCGGGTTTTGTTTGGCTTGATAGAGCCATTTGTGAAATTGATATTGAACGAATTGTTGGAGACTAGTATCCAGAGTGATTTCAACTCCTTGATCGATACTTTATAACCCATGAAAAACTATAATTATGAGATACAACGTAACTAATAAACTGGAATTGATAATTTGAGAGCAATACTCTTCATGTTGATTTGCTACTTTTTACTAGTTAGATTATATTAAAAATCAAATTAGCATTAATCATCCCAAATTATCCCCAATGACTAGTTTTTTAGTATTTTGTAGCTATAATAAGCTAAGACGTGATATTCTTAATACTTAATATACAATTAGAGTAGTATTATCTCAAGTAAAATCGTAATTATTCATATAATTTTTAATTAAGCATCAAAGACTCATTTTATATGAACCACCAGTTGGCTATTCTCCGCCATATGATATGACTGGTCCTTCTGCCTAGCACCTTACCTATTAATGGAAATATGACAAAGCTGATAAGTCCTTCGATCTGTTTCACACTCTCTTCCCATTGCTCTTGGGCCGAGAGCTGGTATGAGTATTCCGAATCGTCACTCTCATAGTCCTCGTCGTCTTGGGTGTAGTATTCGCCATCATAGTCTTCGTTATTATATTCATTGCTAATTGTTTTGAATGGCTCTTCGCCTATTATACCGCGTAGGTTATCGAGTTGTGACATCTGGTCCCGCTAGAGTGTGTCTTCTATCTATCATCTCGTTCCAGCGGCGTGCCTAAAGGGCAATGCAATAGTAGGATTATGTAATCGCTTAGAAATCTAGAATTGCCGCAAAATTGCATCTGTCGAGAGCCTTAGTGACTGCTAGTTTGGAATGAAAGAATAGTTGCCGGACCTTTGAATACCATATATCGAGTACTAGCGCAAAACTGTCATTGACTCAATAGTAGAACGATTCATTCCTATAACGAAAAAGAAGAAAAACAATTATGGCACATTGCCCAAACTGTACTTGGGTTTTAGCACTATGCTGAAGTTTATGCGCTTAATTCACATTGGGGTAGACATTGGTTCGAAAAAGGGCATTACCATCAGTATACCAAAACTTTATTTATTGTCGAAAAATTATTTTGGCTCAGGCTTATACAGTTTACAATTTAACAGGTGATAATGATAGAGTGTTTGGCCGCAGTTCGTATTTTGCGACCTCAAGTATCACTCGCAAACTACAGGATTGTCCATTCTTGCAATGACAAAACTTTCCAAAAGTCTTCACTCCCGTAGTTGACCACGTAACTAGACTATAACCTGCCAAAATCTGGGGTTGTGAACCGTTACAAGACGTTGAACTTCTCACGTGACCCCATCTGAATTTTTCACTCATCTTGATCGATCCTATATTGAAGCGACCATACAAAGTGATTTTACTGAGGTTGAGATCACGTTCTTCCAGGTTTATACGTAGGTTCACCTGTGGAAAAGCCATGTCTTATAATGTTGAAGATTTCCAAGTGATCCGCGAGGGAAAAGCGGAGATACTTGCTCCCAAAGAGGACAAGGTCTTCTACAACCCTATCCAGCAGTTCAACCGAGATTTGTCTGTGATGGCAATAAATGCTTGGGCCGAGCTTAGACAAGGGGCCATTGACAAGAAGAGAAGTGCAAAAGAAGCAACGGGAACCCAAAACGAGAACGGAGCAGAAGAAATTAAGGAAGGTGCTGAAGCTCCTGCCAAAAAAAGAAAGACAGACCGGTTTGAGTTTGATATTCTCGAAGCTCTTAGTGCTACCGGACTCCGTGCAATCAGGTATGGGCATGAAATACCTGCTGTGCGTAAAGTGGTAGCCAACGACTTACTTCCAGAGGCAGTAGCTGCCATTGGCAGAAGTATCGAGCATAATAAGCTTCAAGACAAAGTGACGCCCAACTTGGGTGATGCCATCAATTATATGGGTGCTCGAACTCAGAAATTCTCGGTAATTGACTTGGACCCATACGGAACAGCAGCTCCATTCATTGACAGTGCCATTCAGAGTATCGAAGACGGAGGGCTCTTGTTGGTCACATGTACCGATGCTGGCGTTCTTGCTGGGCTGGGGTACCCCGAGAAGTGCTTCGCATTGTATGGAGGTAACAATTTTGGTAACGGAGGTTTTGTCATAGGTGAAGCCAATCACGAGGCCGGACTCCGCTTAATACTACACATGATAGCCACTACTGCTGCCAAGTACAAGAAGGCGATAGAGCCAGTATTGTCGCTCAGTATTGATTTTTACATGAGATGCTTTATCAGAGTCAAAACTTCGCCCATGGAAGTCAAGCAGTTGAGCTCCAAAACCATGATAGCGTATGGTTGTAACGGATGTGGCCACAAACAGATTCAACCGTTGGGAAGAGTCAGCAATAAAAAGTACCAGTACCCCAAACTCGAACGTTCCACCACAGGTGATTGTATCTACTGTGGTTCCGTTTACACTGTTGCTGGACCCATGTGGTTGGGACCGTTACATAACGTCGATTTCATCGAAAGAGTGCTTAAAATCAACAGCCAGGCCGATAAATCTGTCTATGGCACCACAGAAAGAGTTAAGGGAATGTTGACCTTGGCCAAAAATGAGTTGGAGGACCAACCTTTTTACTTTAATTTGAACCACCTATCCTCTATATTCAAGACTTCACCTATTTCTATCAATGAGTTCGTCAGAGCCATCGGAGGATTGGGCTACAAAGTGTCATTGACTCATGCCAAAACTAATTGTATCAAGACTAATGCGCCATGGGAAGTGGTGTTACAAATCAAAAAGGAATGGTTAAAGAAAGGGAACCAGGAATACTTAAATCAAGTTGATTCCGGCGAGGTTCAAGTGACTGAAAGAAGCGCAGCAAAACTTGCACAAATAAAAGAAAATATTTATAGCTCGCCCAATTTGAACCAAAATCAAATCGGGTACAAGCTTCTTCAGAACTTGAAGCAGCCCTTGGAAGTTGACTTTGTTAACGATAACGAAATGAGTAGCGAGATTAACAAGTTAAGAAAGGTCAAAATGGTAAGGTACCAAGAAAACCCAACCAAAAACTGGGGACCCAAAGCCAGGCCTTCAAGCAAGGATTAATAGAAGATATAGAAGTAATACTCCAAAGGAAAACACTTAGGTAGATCTCAAATTCACCAACTTCACTAATAGGTACTAGCAGATAAGTAGATTCACCCATCTAACTATAAAGTAACAGAAAAGAGGAACATAGTAATCAAAAATTACCTAGCAATGCAAGCACCGGTGATGGGCAGATTCATGTATGGTTCTGAATTTAAAATTTTTGTTTCGTTGCTGGTTATGGAGTATCGAATTTCAGCTTATTCTACAATATAGAACTATATTTTTGATGTCGTATAAGTACGTAATTAGATAAAAGTAATGTTTTGAAAGTACTGGTGTAAAGTAGAATTTCAATCGTTCGATTTATCTGTAGCTCTAGCCAACACAGAATCGGGCAATCGTCTTAAGCTCTGCAGGAACTTAATGAGCATTCCAATTCCGAAAGTAGTACTAAATAATATCGCAAGATTCTAAAGACTACAGATCGTGGATCTCCGAAGTAAATGCAAATTAGATCGATAACTATTTTAGCCCAATCCGGGATTTTGTGCACCACAGTCCACGTTGCGGTTGCGAATCGAATTGCTCTCTTATTGTTGTAATTAATGTACTACGCCGTATGATACTACGGTTCATGATGTCGACCCCGTGGTGGATCGATAGTATCGAAGATCTCGTTCGGGAAAACTGGAGATCAAAAAGCCCCAGGTATACAAATAAGAATAAAATAGCCAGCCACCGTCCCAAAACATCAATCTCCAAATTAAGGTTTCATCGAAATATTCACCTGCGCGAAATTGACCGATTAGGTAAAGTTACTTTTGGCAATTCTAAAGATTACCGAAGATACAACCAGCTATTACGTCAAGCTGAAATTATGGGTGAAACTAGCAAGAGTAGTATCAAGGTCACAGCACCTTTGCCTATTGGGGTTTAATTGCATATTAGGCATTTCCAATGTCAAAGATAGTAGTCAAGTGGGCTGGCTGACAAACCGGCCAGTGCTCGCAACCGCAGTAAGTCCGATACATCCACGAAAATCACATAGCCCAGGATTGGCAGAATAGAATTTAAACCTATTGTGTCACATTTGATCCATATTGATCCGTTCAACAGGTACAAGTCTGGTTGCTCCCGCTCTTGTTATACGTCAATTTGGTGCGGTTGTTGTGCTCGGTTGCGTGCTCGTCACAGTGAGAAACAATTTGAGCCTTCGCACTGAGATAAGATAGTAACAATCTCCCAAAGCAAGGCTTAGGGGGTGTATAATCGTAAGGTACCACCGGGCTGCAACTGTCAAGCCAAATGAAGCAGTTCATTTGCATGTGACACTTGTGAGGAGATTAGCTCTTCTTATCTGGTAATAAGCTACAGTCGTAATGCTATACAACAGTTTTGTATTCAGAAATTGTGTATTAAGAAGAAATAAATTAGCAAATTTGCTCCATCTGAAAATTATAAGAGCCTCAAAAGATTATATTACATTAAACCAACCAGAAAGCTTTTTGTAAGAACATTCCGTGTGATGACATGGCAGTTATGCTCTGATAACTGTGGACAATTTAGTCAGCTTAAAATAATAAAGCGACACCAGCAGCGGCAACAGCACCGACAACACCAGCGGTACCAGCGGCAGCAACAGCACCGTTGGTGGAGGAGGAGGAGTTCTTGGAACCGTTAGAACCGTTGGTGGCGTTAGCAGCGGAGACGGCAGTGGCAGCGGTTAAAGCGACGATGACTTGTTTGAATTGCATTGTGAGTATTTGTATTTGTATTTGTATGTATTAAGATAAAAAATGTCATCTGAAAACGGGAAATCTTCTCATATTTATAGATATCCAGGCAGATTGTTATTTTGCCGTCTTTATCACGATAGCGTAATATTTGCCCGCCTGAATTAGGGAGTAATCTCGCCTTATTTAGGAAAGTCTATTGAAAATCTTTCATGCAGGAAATCGGCACCGTATCATGCAGAAGCTTCGAGAATGTGCAGGTGCGCACCACAATTCTATAGTGAAGTTCCCACCGCGTGTGAGCAATTCCGTTAAGATCTTTTCTTTTTTTGGATTAAATTTTTTTGTTTTTTTGCTCTGTTCCGCCAATGTTTACCGGCTAGGCGACTTTTGTGTGACTCACGGTCACAGGCCTTAAAGGGGCTTTCCATCACGAGGGCGTTGGTCAAGCCTAACTGCAATATGATCAAAGCAAAGTTTGCTGTAGTTGTGACTCGCGCCATCGGCTAGAGATGACCATGTTGTAGTCTAGCCCCCCGAACTCCAATTACGATCTTGCTACTCAAACTCTAATCAACGGTTCGAATTCTTTTCACTATGACTAGTGATTCCACACCCACAATAAAAAGCGTCATAAATCTCTTGGTGACGGTGGCTGTGTGCTGGCCTGCAAGGTTCATAACCACTGTGCCTCCTTTTTTATCTTCTTTTAGTCCTATTCACGTGTTGCCCGGACTTTTTCCTCCTGTCACGGTATAGCAAAATTCAAGGCACGCCTCGACTGTTTTTGGGAAAATTATCTACAGCCGTGTAGTCTTGGTATTGAATTATTTTACACCATTTCGGATTTGACGACGCTTGAGCTGAAAGTATACAATAGTCCGGCTCCAATAATATTGAGCATTGTTGACCAACAGTGAAACAAGCTAGACGCGTTCTATAGCCGACACGTCCGGTGACCACCATCTTGCCGACAAAGCCTACTTGTGGGGTGCTTCATTTCCCAGATCGTTTGTCCGGTTAATTTTTTTTCGTATTAGGTCCTACTCCTACGCACATTCACTTGCATTCATCTCCACACATTAGTAGTGGTTACAATCTCTCGAGAATTTCCACCTATTACTCACGCGGGATTGACATTCTCCCGTTCTACACAATGCACACTAAATTGTCCAAACTCAAGATATCGCAACTAAATCAGATAGCATTACTATGTGGTCTACAAGTTCCAACACCTTCAAATAAGATTACCCGCATAGAAGCAATTGTATCCGGACTCACCCTTGCTACGCTAGTTCCTCGACAGCACACGTCTATACTAGCAATAGATGTTGGGATTAAAAATCTATCGTATTGCTCGGCAAATTACAAAAATATTTCAGACCCGCCTGTGGGCTCGATCGAGAGGTGGTCAAAAATAGATTTACATAAAAATTACGGTAATCGGTACACCCCACTAATTGCTGCAAATTCTGCCATAGACAACCGTAGATACTTGAATCATTTATGTGTGCTGCTTGCAGATGAATTGGTGGGCAAATCCAAGAATGCTCGAAGCAGGCCCGATATCGTGGTGATGGAAATTCAGCGTACTCGTTCAAACAATAACGCCATCACTCTTCCGAACGTATTAATGAATTTTACCTTTGAGTCCATCTTGTACTCCAATCTAACCAATCGAGGTCTCATTGTGATTCCGATGCATTCAACATCCATGGCTTCGTTTTGGATTAACCGTTTTCTTACCAAAAGCTCGCTTACTCGTAAATCCTCCTTGTCAAAATCTCTTCGGTCGGTGCTTTTTTTTGAAGGTATACTTAAAAACGAAAATATGGTCTCGATGCCGAGCGTAAAAATCGATCCCAATCTTTCGTTGCAAAAGAAGAGCAGTCAGTTGCTATCGTGTCTTGAGGTTGATCCTACATCTACGAAAAAAGTGGATGATTTGATAGATTCTATACTTTATAATCTCACTGTCGCATCTCAGCTTCACAATCAGCATACACTAATACGGTACTTGGAGAATGGCGAGGATCTTGACCAATTTATCACAAACGGTAATTTGCGGCAACTATCTTTGGTGAGACCTTTGATCGATCATTTCGACTTGCAGTTGAATGACGATTTCGTACCTTATCTTGCATCTCTATAAATATTCACTCACAATCTTGCATCTAAAACAATTCTGCATTACATATCCACAGACTAAAAAGTAACTGAACAATGTAATGTTTATATTATTGGACACTTGTTCTACATGGTAAGATTTTTCATCTAATATTCATTGGACATTATATAAATCATCCTATTGATGTTGGGAGCTTTGCTATATGATATTGGAAACATGCTCGGGAATGACAATCCTCTGAGTTTTTGAGTTTTCTCCATTGGAACCATCTGATGCTACTTGTTCATCGAACTCTTGCGGATAACCCCCTGGCAAGTGAACTTCCACCTCGCCCTCATCATCCATTATATCGAATATCATTTCGTCATTATCGTTACTTTCATTATTATTTTTGGTGGACTGGTCGCCATCTACGTCTTCTTCCTCTTCTTCAATGACATGATGATCTCTTTTTACTGCCTCTACTTCATTTTCGTTGCCGTCATCATCGTCATCGTCATCATCATCATCATCATCATCATCATCATCATCATCATCCTCATCCTCATCCTCATCCTCATCCTCGTCTTCGTCGTCATCCTCATCGTCGTCATTTTCATCATCCTCATCCTCATCTTCGTCTTCATCACCTTCGGCCAATTCATTTTCTTCCTCTTCATCCCTCTTCTTTCTTTCGGCGTTCAAAGTCTGAATTCTCTTTCTCAAAATCTCCACAATATCACTCCATTCTCTCATTCCTCCCATACCAATATCTCCACATACCAAAACCTTCTCTACTGGCTTCAATACTTCGATTCCAAACCCGTATTCTGGCAGACTCAATAGATTTATCTGCTTAGCAGTAATAGGGTGAATGTACATGAAAGTGTTCATGGCTGGGGCCACCAAAATAGGCTTTTTGACGCTTTGATTGGAGGAGGTGATGCTAGGACCCCATGATCTAATAATCGAGGTCAACAAATTATCGGCTATACCATTTGATATTTTAGCGAGTGTATTAGCAGAAAGTGGGGCGATCAACATGATATCAGCCCATCTTCTTAATTCGTTATGAAGGATCAACTTGTCGAAAGGATTTTTGGGTTTTTTTGTTGCAGGCTGAGCAGACGATGGATTCAAGTTCGACGAAGTAGTGCAAGTGCTAGTAGAACCGGTGGTGGATCCGGTTGAGGAGTTCCAACTATGCTCATTATAGTTGGCCCACTCATCGTCATCTCTCCAAATTTTGACATCATTATGGATTTTCAAACCCTTCAAAAAATGACCAGCAGATTTGGTAACAACTAGCTGGATAGACACTTTGGACTTTCCGTAGATCTGGAACAATTTATCGATGATCATTGGCACCTTAATGGTGGCAACTGATCCAGTACAACCCAAAAGAATATGGAATTTACCATCGTCTTGTTTGCTCAAGTACTGTTGAAATGGAACCGGAGGGCCAACAGGAGAAGCTACAATAGTTTTATTGGATTTTTTCTGCGAGCCTTTTCTCGACAAGTTCCCCAAGTTGCTTGTGCTTTGGTTACTATTGGAGCTGATGTTAATTGGTTGGGTAGCCGGCGCACTTCTTTCGAGTGTAGGAATTTTAGTTTGTGACGAGGTTGTAGTCACCACTGGAGGCGAGGGAGATTTAGAAGGATGACTCTTTTTGGGGAGCTCAAATGATGGCAGTGGCGCATCCAAGGTTGGGGAATTGACTCTAGAGGAGCCGCTGCTCGAGATATACCCGTGATGAGCCGTTTGAGGGTTCAGTTTCAAGTGGCTTGCGAGGTTGGACGAGTTGTGTCCAGCAAAAAACGACAACACGTCGTTATTAGAGCCTTTACGAGTATTTGTAATTGAAGCTTTTCTAGATGGCGGCAAAGGAGGGTTAGGCTGTTGCTCTTGTGGCCTCTGCTGCTGAGCGAGCGACTCTTGGGTGGTGACGTTTACAGCGGAGGGTTGGGCCGAGATTGTGAATCTTCTGGATCTCTCTTGAGAGTCCAAGTCACGAAACGACACTGATTGTGTGGATTTTAATGGAACCACAGAATGAATTTGATTCTGGGACAGCACATTCAGATCATGGCCGTCTTGGGTATTTGTTTGGCTAGCAGTAGTTTGATGAGGTTGAAGAGGGTTCACGAGGATGTTTTGAGCCGGAGGGTTCACATTCACCCCTTCAGTCAAGCCCGGTGCTTCGTCGTCATGAATCGGCAGTGGTTCTGTAGGGTCTTCCTGGTTCATGGTGTCTGACTAATGTGTGTAAGCTTGGAGGAAGAAACAAATTTGGTGGGAAAAAAGGTTGTGTCTGGGACAATAGTACTATGAGACGGTATACAGTAGGACGATTGTGCTATATGCGATACGTGGTGTATGTAGTATAGGATAGGTGTAAATCGATGACTGTTCTACAAAAAATTCACCTTCTTTTTTCTTCTACCGTGGAAAGCAAGAGACAAAAAAGTAACATACGTAACGTCTCTACTATTATTATGAGATACTTGCCTCGCACTACTCTAGTACATAACGCCCGGTATTTCTAATATTTATGTACTTGAGTAGCCAAACGCAATGCACATCCTCTTGAATGGTGTCCTACCACTCTTTGGTAGAGCATACAGGACACTAGTCTGGATCTATTCCAGAGACACTGCGCGCACATTGCGGCTGCAATTGTACCGTCAGTGTTGTTTCTGAAACTGGTATTTTTGCGTGATTTAATTTGATTGGAGTGGGAAAATTTTTTGATGGGTTGAATGTTCCACCGGTTCCGAAGATGAGTGCAACGCTGCCAATTTTGGACGTAGCAACGTACATGTAGTAACGCTGATCATGAACCCAAACCACGCAAGTGCCATGTCCAAATGTACGCTCTCGGAGTCCCGCACAGCGCCGTCAATCATATCTCCAATGACACGCACAATCCTATAGTCTCTGCCTCTACCACCGCACAACCGCCACGCAACTCCACCACTCACGTTTAGGCTGGTCATGTGCCAAATCACGCGCGCCATACAATATTCACATTAACACGCTGGCAGCGAAAGTCAACACCACTTCCAATTGTGGCAAGATGAACCTTAGACAGCAATTGGCGCAATTCTTGACATTGGCATATGTGTTTTCATCTGCCTTTATACTCTGGAAAACCCTTTCGGTGGTGACGAATTCACACTCGCCTATTGTCGTCGTGTTGTCAGGGTCGATGGAACCTGCGTTCCAAAGAGGAGACATTCTATTCTTGTGGAATAGAGACACACAGGCCAACGTTGGAGATGTGGTGGTTTACGAGGTTCAAGGAAAGTCCATTCCAATTGTTCACAGAGTCTTGAGAGAACACCACAACGCCGAAAAACAGTTCTTGCTTACCAAAGGTGATAATAACCCTGTCGATGATTTGGGATTGTACGCGAAAAAACAAAGTTATTTGAATCAGAATACTGACTTGGTTGGAACCGTAAAGGCCTATTTACCCAAGCTCGGGTATGTGACCATTCTCATCAGTGAGAACGTTTACTTCAAGTATGGTTTACTAGGTATAATGGGCATCAGTTCTTTATTGTCTAATGAATAGAGTATCAAAGTGTGTGCGATATTGAGCACCTTGTAGAACTTGAAGCGAAGAGAAGTAGAATGCAAGGTAAAAACCCCATATTGCCAAAAATTCAAAAAAATAATGCCTTCAGCCAGATTCGAACTGACGATCTCCTCATTACTAGTGAGGTGCCTTACCAACTTGGCCATGAAGGCAAGAAACAACCGACCTCGGTGAGGGTCGAACTCACGATCTTAAGATTAACAGTCTTACGCCTTAGCCAACTTGGCCACGAAGTCTTGTTCTTGTGGAAGAACTTGTGACGGAGCATACAAATTGGAAAAGACGAATAAAAGCAACGGAACTCTGTCCTCTGATATATTACAGAATAGAATCTGATGTGGAGATACATATCTTTATAGAATTAGATGGTCACGCTGCTTCTGATATTCTTCATTAGGCTCTATTCTTCTCAATTGCTTGAAGGATGTGTATAAGCTTGTGTAAAATTATGAAATAGAATAGTTGATGATGTAAATAGAGAAGCTGATACAACTTGTTAAGCATTGCTCGATAGGCTTATGTTTTATCCCGTGTTGAAAAATACTATTTGATGTGTAGAGATACAAAATAGTGTCACATACAACAGCTTGATTTGTCTCTGATACCAAACGCATATTCACATCAAATAGGCATTCGTGCGTCCTGCCAGTCAAACTACGAATAAATTCTGTACCCTGAATTTTCTTCTAATGGTAATTGACTTGTACTGCTCGGTATTCCACTTATTGACAGTGTGCTCGTTTTTCGCAGCCAAATGACAAGAGGCAGTCTCCGAATTCAATAGCAGCGAAACAAGATTGCTGCAGTTTGCTTAGCGTTTATGTTTTCTTCGTTGGATAATCTCGTGTGAGCCACTATGTGTACCCCTTAAGTCACTTGTCTCGCACGAAGAAGTAATTTTCTACAGGTACAAGCCTTGACGCCATTGACCATCCTTCTAACTAAAGTGAAAAAAACTGACAAAATTCATACCACATAATCATTCACCCCCATCAGAATAACCACCACCGTCCCAACCACGATCGCCAAAAAGTACTTAGATTCATTTTTCATCTCTGGACAAAAGCGATAATTTTGGGCCTCATCTTTGCGTTACCTTTTCTCCACATTTGATTTTCCGACTTTAGCGCGGCAGAAGATCACACCTCAATGAACTTGCAAGGCCACAAAGCGTTGGTGACGGGAGCATCTAGAGGCTTGGGCAAAGCCATAGCGTGGGGACTTGCCTCCAAAGGATGTTCTGTATCGTTATTGGCACGGAACGAAACATTATTGCAGCTGAATGTACTGCAGCTTCCGGCCAACCACGGCCAGACTCATCAGTACATTGACTATGATTTAGCTGGTATTGCCGCACAACCAGTAGATCATAGGATACAACATGCATTGGACGGTGCGTCGGTCTTGGTAAACTGTGCTGGAATCACCAACAACCTTCTTTTGTCACGACTCATGAACAAGTACATTGAATCCACCATCAACCTCAACTTGGTTGCCCCAATAGTGTTGAGCAAGTACGCCTACACACCATTTTTAAAAAGTGCCTCACGCCTAAAAAAGAACCCTATGGGATCCCTCGCGGTGCCTGTGATTATTAACGTATCGTCATTATTGTCGTACACCGACCACGTAGTGCCTGGCACTAGTGTGTATGCCGCGAGCAAGGCCGGACTCTTGGGATTCACCACATCGTTGGCAGCCGAGTTGAAGGGCCGGGTCCGGGTGAATACGGTCATGCCAGGTCTCATCAAGGAAACAGATATGGGAGCAACTGCAACTATAGGCGACAAGGTTCCTACAGTGACTTTGGAGCTGGTGGTGCAAGAGGTTTGCCGGCTAATAGACGATGAAAGTGTTACGGGGCAATGCGTTCAGTTGGACGGAGAGAAGTGAGTACATTTCTGGTATGTAAAAGATGTATTATAGCACATTCCAAAGGAATGTTTGTGTAGATCCCAATGCCCAAAACGGGCAACCTGAAGCTAGTTAAGCTGCAAATTTTAGTCTATCAGAATAATTTCTGGGAACTAATGCCACCAAGACTATTTTTTCGGCTTGGATTGATTTACCATTGTCTAGCACGTCTTCACCTATTTAGTTGGTTGCATTTGGTCATCCTTTAATTCCATATTACCTGGGTCAAAGTGAGATTAGTTTTCAATCTCTTCCATAGTACGCAGTGGAAACGAGACGAGCCACTGGGGCCCACGATGGATCTTCAGCTAGCCAGAGTAAAAATTCATCAAGGCCTAATTCTCTATTGCCCCGAGTACTTATATCACTGCCCTGTTGAAGTATTAGAAGAGTTTGGCTAATTTGGGAATGGGTGTGGTGAGTCAAGGAAGGTCTGGATGTGTCAAGGTCAAGAAAGAACTGGCTAAGAAGCTTAGTGACGATGCCAAGACAGTCAGTGTCGACGAGGATTTGTTTGAACTGGTCGCTAAGTGTCTGGAGCCTGGTAATTTCGTCCTCGTCCTCGGTATTCTCTGCATGGTAGTCAAGCACATCCTTGGTTTTACGCACCTTGGTGACTACATAGCTGCACAATTGTTTAACTGCTTCGAATAGGTTATCGTTCCCAGGGTAGAGAGAGTTGTACACCATCGACTTGTCGTCGTGCCCAAAAGAAAGCCAGACGTGGAGAAATTTCGTGATGTGCTGGTAAGCCTGTTGGAAATGGATCAAGAAACTGCTAATGGTGGAACCGGCATTTGACCGTGTGTGCCACATGATTTGAGCCATTAGCGACACAAGCACCAGGTTGTTATTGGGATGCTGTGGGTTTCGTCGTATAACGACATAAACATTTCTGGTAAAAGCAGGGTCCATTTCGTGGCATGGCAACTTGCGGTTGACCGCAAGAGTATCGAGGAAAATAGAGTCATAAGAGTGGCCTCGAAACGAGACGACGCCTACTTCATTAACAAAGTTTTTCCACCACCCCGACATGTGTAATTTCTTGAATGTGTCTGAGCTACGGTTTTCAGTGTCGTTGCCGTTTAAAGTCTGGATTGCCTGGCAATCGATGGTTTCACTGTAGCGAGAGTCATAGGCCCAGAACTCGTGGAAAAGAGTTCGTGATACTGTTTCAAGCATGCCGCTGCCCTCAGCCTCTTCGTGTAGCCACTGAACCAAGACTGGGATCAACAAGTACATGATCCGGTTCAGGTGAAATACCAATAAGTGCACCAAGTAACCAAGAAATATGTACTTGTGGTACCGCTGAGTTATACTGACGGGCTCGAATTCAAAGCCATGGTCGATCTCGTCCCAGAGATCACGCAGACTGTGCTGTAGTCCCTTCGGTATGGCTTTCTGGTCGAATAATAAGGTCTGGCTGGTCTTGTAGTAGGTTGATTTGGTGGAAAGCGCCACAAACTTGCCGAGCTTGAGGCCACAGAGCCTCGAGAGTTTAGAAACGGGTTTGGGATCGGACTCCTTCTCGCCGTATACTGTCCGAATAATGTTTTGGAAGGTGTGAAAGATCTCGCTGTAGGCCCGATAGACGTCGTCTGCTAAGTATGGCTTGTACGACTCAAGTCTCTTTTGTGAGTTTTCGGGACGGAGAAAGTCGGGATCAACAGGCGGCGACTGGCTTCTCTTGCTAATCTTGTAGTCTTCCCTGTGTTCGGCGTAGTCGTCGTCTTGTAACTTGGGTCGTTTTGGCTGGGGCTGAGGCTCTTGTGGTTCATAATTGAGCTCGAAAATTCGAGGATACTTGGCATTCAAGTCGTTCAACACATGGATCTTGCTGATGAGAGGCCGCAATATACGCTTGAGCTTGGTCAAGTTCAAACCATCCTGGGGCACACTCCGTTTCTTCATAGAGGTTCGATCAAGTGAAAAGTTACCATAAAAGTGGGGTTCATTCCGGTCGAGCATCGGGCCAGTTCCGAGGGTCCCTCTCGGATCTTGAAAAACCAAACTCACCGTTACTGGTATCTTATCTCTATCATGCTTTCCATAGCATTACTACTTTCAGCAGTAGTACTGTTATCAGTGGCTTCCTCTCCGGTCCAAGGGGTCAGCCCCGAAAAGGAATCGCTTTACCAGCCCACAATTGAAAATGGGGTCCCCCAATGGCACTGCTTGGGCGATCCATCAATAGTATTGTCTTATAGCCAGATCAATGACGATTATTGTGACTGTCCCGATGGTTCAGACGAGCCAGGCACCAACGCATGTCCTCCTAGTGACGACAGATTGTTCTATTGTGCAAATGAAGGCCATATTCCGGGACATCTCGAAACTTTCAAGTTGAACGACGGTACTTGCGATTACGATATATGCTGTGATGGGTCTGACGAGTACCTCAATGGATTATGTCCTAACAAGTGTAAGGAGATCCACGCTCAGTTTCTTGAATATAAAGACAATGTGAGCCAAGAAGTGGCGGTTTCGCTCAAGGTCAAGAACAAGATGCTCAAAGACGCCGTGAATATCAGACAGAAAATGGACGAGAAAATCGCCCTGTTGAAATCAGAATTGGCTGCAAAGGAAGTTCAATTAGAGCAAGCCGCAAACTCACAGTTTGAATCGGAAGAGGAAGCCCAAGACCTGGTCTTTGACATATTGGAACCACATATCCGCAAACTCTCGGTCGACATCGACTCCTACAAAGCCCAAATATCCAAACAGCAGAAGCAGATTGAGTATCTTGAAAAATCGCTTTCCAAACTTACCAGAAACTACAACCCCAACTTCAATGACATTGCTGTTAAGGAAGCTGTTCGTGGGTTCCAAGAGTACGCCTCCAACAAAGAAGACACCACAAGCCCAATTCTGGGAGAGACCAGTCTTGAGTCATTAGTGGATATAGCCAGTGGGTTATCGTACAACGGCCAAGAGGCTGAGTACTTTACGCCTAGTTTGAGCAACATTGCCCAGTACTATTGGAACAAGTTTGCAAGTGAGCCAGCTCCCCCCGAGAAACCTACTAAAAAAGCACCAGCTTCAGCACAGATTTTGGACGATATTGAGGCTGAGATAAAGGAATTGAAAGCCGAGTTAGACGTCTACGAAGAGGATTTGACCAAAGACTACGGCCCCGAAGGTATTCTCAGAGCTGCTGCTTCGTCGTGGGTCAGTGGCTCAATTGGCGAATACATGTACAAGCTTGGATTCTTGAGCTCAATTTATCAAGACAACGTTTTGATTGGAAACTTCAAAAGATACGAGGACAACAAATTATATTACGCTGATGGACACAAGTGCTGGAACGGTCCATATAGGTCTGCAGTGGTTGAGTTGGTATGTGGTTCCAAACACGAGTTCTTGAGTATTCGAGAGCCCGAAAAGTGTGAGTATCACTTCGAAGTGGTGAGTCCCATTGCCTGTGAAGAGTTCTCCGAAGAGCAGTTGTACGCCAACTTTAAGGTAGACTACAGTAGATTGTAATCAAGAGAATGAATTCAGTAAGTTGTAGAGTATTGTGCTGTGTCTATTTTGTTACTTATATATGGTACATTAGTCGAATCTGATCTTCTTACCCTCGAACTTGACGTTTTTCAATTTCTCTTCGGCCAATCTCTTTGCTTCCCACGATGGATGCATTTTCTCTGGAGCAGGTGCTGGAGCAGGTGCTGCTGCTACGTCTCCAGCCTTAGATGGTACTCTTTCACCCAATGGTGTGACATTGGAGCCACTAGGAGCAGCCAACTTGGCCTTCAACTCTCTCTTTCTACATCTCTCTTCATACTCTTTTTGTCTCTGTTCTCTTTCACTGGCAATTGCCGCACGTTCCGACTTGATATGCTTGGCTTCCTTACCGTACTTTTGAGCCCATATCTTCTGTCTGGCTCTTTGACCTCTGCGGTTCTTTCTTTGTGCAGTGGCTTCTTTCACAACCTTGTCATTATCAGGATCAAAACCGTCTTCATCGTCAGACCCTCCAGAATAGTATCCCGTTGCAAGTTCGGGTAATTTGTGCTTCTCTTTCTTTTCCTTTTTGTCTTTCTTTACTACTGGTTCTTCAGCAAAAAAACTGTCTGTGGACTCGTTGCCAGAATCTTCGTCCATTTCTTCATCCATTTCAGACAATTCTTCGTCGGTAACTTCGTTATAATTGATATTAGGGTCGGCCACAAACTGCTCGTCTTCTTCCTCTTCTGAATCACCAACGAGTTTGTCGTAAATAGCATACTTATCAAAATTGGCAGTATCGTCTTCATCAGCTGCACTCTTACTACCTTCATCATCGTCCTCACTTTCGTCACTTTCTTCGCTTTCTTCGTCGCTCTCTTGCTGATCGTTACTAATCTCCTTTCCAGTAGCCTTCTTTCTTGAATCCTTCTCTTGGACAGTCAAATTACCTCTAGCCAACCTGAATGTCCACTCTATTTCCTGAAGTATGTTCTTGAGCGCTTTGTTGTTCCATAAGGACGAAAAATAGTTGTTGAGTTCCTTATTGTTCTGGCAGTAGGTTATGAAAAAGGTCGATGGGTTGGAGAGTGATTCTTTGTTGGTGATTTTATTTTTGATATCATCTGGTATATAGGGAGGAGGATTGGTCTTCAAGTCTTTGGTCAATAGTACGGTGGCAGTGATAGTCTTGATCAATTTTGCGGTTATCAACTGTTGGACTTTCTCTGCATCGTTCAAAAACTCCACTACAGGAGTTTGGGATCCATCGCTGATCTTGGCAAACTTGGCAATATCGCCCTTGGCAATTCGATTCACCTCCTTTTCGAGTTTCTTGTAAGCACCATACCACTTTCTTTCAATCAATTCACTCTTCAAAGCCTTGATTTCTTTCTCTGCCTCTTCGGTGTTGGAGGGAAGTTTCTTGATTAGTTTTTCGTTATTTCTAGCACCAAGAAGCTTTTTCGTATGTGAAAATCTTGGAGAATAGCCCTTGAACTTGACTTCGAGCAAGTCTAGTTTCCACAAGTTGTTTTTCTTCATCGTCGTAGGGGTTTACTTGGGTTCAAATATCGCTGCTTTCTCACGATGAGTAGATCGTCGCGCGAGATGAGCTAAATTTTTCAGCCATCTCTCCAGACGATCTGACGGTTTTAGAGTACAGAGGAAAGAACAATGACCAAAGAAAACAAGCGTAGAAAGGTGGAAGACCACAGCCAGGACTCTATACGATGCGAGTTCTTTTTGGCCAAAAAGAATAGGCAATGTGGCATGCAGAGAAAAGCCAATAACCGGTATTGCTCAGAGCACATGGTGGCCGAGGGAAATGCAGCTGCCACCAAAGATAAGGGAGAGAGAGTTCCATGTCCATTGGATCCAAACCATAGTGTGTGGGAAAAAGATCTTCGTCGTCATCTCAAGAAATGTAACGCGAAACCCAAAGAAACTCACGATCCATGGTACGAACAAGACTTGAATTTAGGGCTAAAAACTGAAAGAGACCAAAATGTTAAAGAAAAAGACGATAACAAGAAGGAGAATAGCGAACTGAACCATACTGGTGAACCAGAAGGTTTTGAAACGTCGCACTACGACCTTCTCGAGCACATAGAATTCGAACCTCTCAAATTGGAAAAGAGCCAGCATTCGGGACTCAACAACCGTATTTCCGAGCTCAAAAACCCCAAGCACGCTCTCCAGCAGTCCTCGTTGATCGGGAACTTGCGCGATAGATCGCTCCTCAATCCATCAACATTCTACATTGAGTTTGGAAGCGGTAAGGCCGAGCTCTCCCGGTTTGTAAATCTCTGTGTAATTGATGACATGAAAGAACGGGCCATGGAAAAGGGTAAGTACGGTTTCGGCTTGGTGGATCGTGGTCTCAACCGTATGAAAATGGATACCAAAATACCCAAAGATATCAATGCTGCTGGAGTAGAGCTCAACGCCACAGTCAAGCGTACCAGAATAGATATCAAGGATCTCAATCTCGATGCATTCCTACAAGATATTGATCCCGATAAAGTAGTGGGAATCTCCAAGCACTTGTGCGGGGTGGCCACCGACCTCACGCTAATGCTGTTGTTGAACTCTCAGCTTTTGGGTGCAAAAAAGTTCGGAGGAATACTTATTGCCATGTGCTGCAGACACGTGTGCTCGTACGAGCAGTTGTTGCCCGAGTCCAAAGAGTACTTGAAAGAGAAAGGGTTTGGCGATAGCAAGTCGTTTAGTATCCTCAGAAAGGCCGTCTCGTGGGCCGTCTGTGGTACTGGCAGGTCCAAAAACGAGCCTACGTCTGGTTCTGGCGAGAGTGAAAAGTTTACCCAAGAACACAAAGAAAAATTGGGGCTCGTAGCCAGGAGACTTATTGACGAAAGCAGAGCGCACGCGGTGAGAAAACGGTTCACTGGGTACAAAATCGAATTGTTCCACTACGTCGAACGCGACGTGACATTGGAAAACGTGTGCTTGTGCGTCAGACCAACCACTACATAGACCTTACCACTATATGGAAGTTATCGCTACTAGACGTAAAGTACACATTTATTAAATATCTTTTTGAGAACTGAATAGATCTACTCACATGCTTAACACTTGTAGACAGAGACAGCGTGCTTCCAGATAGCAACGTATGGGGTGGTACCATCCTCACGGTAGTTCAACAAAACAACCATTCCATCTGGGTCCATGGATTCACCGGTGTAGAAGTCCCAGTCACCGAAAGAACCAATGACCTTCTTGACGTAGGCAGCAGCACCCTTTTCGAAAGCTTCGACGGATTCTGGGTCCTTTTCAAGTAAGTGGGCCTTGACCTTCTTCATGTAACCCTTGATGTAAGAGACAAAAGACTTTTTGTCGAATTGGGTTTGTTGCAATCTGAAGGAGTGGACAATGTTGTTGACGGTTTCGGTGGTGTCATCCAAGTCTTCAGCAGCATCTTCAGCAGATGGGTTGGCACCAATGTCGACATCGTCATTGGAGACCTTGACCATGGCACAGTCGGCTTCGTAGATGGCACCATCGACTTCCTTGATGTCGTAGGCGTCAGACAATAATTCGTCGTCAGTGAAGATATCTCTGTAAATAAGCATTTTGAGTGTTGGCGTGTGGATCTAATTTCGTGAAAAGTGGTATCTTGATAATTTATATATCCAGGCGTAAAAATTTTCTCTGCTGCGCACGTGATGCAGCGGCCCCAAAAGTGATGAGATGCCCGCGGGCACCTGGTGGGGCGGGCACTTACCCTACCGAGCAGCGGCGCCCCACTTCCGAATCAGGAGAAAGTAATGAATGGCAATTGAAGAGTGCAAGATGAGAAGACTCATTTCAAGTACTAAATTCTTATTCCATTTGTTTGTTTGATATTAGTGAGCTGGATGTTAAAACTCTAATTTTTTACCGTCTATCATATCGTATATTAGTACAAGAGTAAAAGAGTAAAAGAGAATTAGTATCTACCTTCGAAAGCTCTTCCGAAAAAGTCCAAAATTCTTTCAAACACCACCTTGTTTCCGTTATGGTACCTTATACTGTGGTCACTATCAGGAAACACAGTAAGATCGTAGTTCTCTACGTTGGCCACGTTAAAGTCATCGATTAGTTTGAGCGAGTTTTGAAAGTGAACATTGTCGTCACCGGATCCATGTCCAATGAAAAATCTTTTGACATCTTTGAAGTTGGTGACGTTGTGGATAGAAGCCGTTTTGTAGCCCTCGGGATTGACTTGAGGCGTGCTCATATAACGTTCGGTGTAGACAGAATCATACAACTTCCACTTTGTAACTGGAGCAATGGCAGCTCCAAACGAAAACACCCGGTCTTTCCAGTCTGTTTCCAATGTCTTCAATGTAAGAAATCCTCCGTAAGACCAGCCCCAGATTGCGATTCTTGTTTCGTCTATGTATGACCTGCTTCCCCATTCTTTAGCAGCCGCTATTTGATCCAAAGGCTCGTAGTGGCCCAATTTGTTCCGTACGATGAACTTGTAGTCGGCACCAAGCTCGGGGTTGTGGTTGTTGAAGCCAGTACCACGACCATCTACAGTGACAACCACAGCATCCAATTCTGCAGCAACCGCCTGATTGAAATCAACAGTGAATAGCTTTTGCACAGTTTGCGATGCAGGTCCCCCATATACATAAAACAACAATGGGTACTTTTTCTTTGGATCGAAATTGACAGGCAAGGTTTCCATGGAATTGGCCTTGAACTTTTCACCTGTTTCTTCGTCCACCAATTCTACTACCAGAAAACTAGTTTGGGGAATAGCATACTTTTCAAGGTTAGCAGCCAACTTATCATTAGACTCTAACTTCTTGATCACCCTGTCTTCGTGCAAATCTACCAATTCCTGGTACGGAACACCTGGTCCATTGTAGTTCAACAACAAGTACCTTGAGCCCGAAGAAAACGAGCCTGTAAAGTAACCTTCATCACTATTAACATCGACAATCTTTGGCAAGCTAGACTTTTTGCCTTCCAAGATATTAACACTGCTAATGTGTCTCTCGATAGACGAGTGGATGGTGCTGTGGAAATAAACCTTGTTGCTGTTCAAGTCAAACTTGAGTACTTGAACTACTTCCCAGTCACCATCGGTAAGAACACGGCCAGTAGAACTGTGGGGAGGAGAAAAGTACACCAAGTGCTCGTAGCCATTTTTGTTGGCTACCAAGTCGATATAACCGTCGAGTTCACGTCCAAGAGACTCGTTCTTGGGAATATAAATAGCATCAGAAATCTCGAACCAGCCATTTTCATTCTTTTCCAGTCTAACGAGATTGACCAGATTGTGTTTACTGTCAATGAGAAAAATTTCTAATACAGTGCTGGCACGATTAGACGACTTAACTAAGACCTGGTCATTACCTACCCAGAGCACAGAAGTGATGAGTCTTTCAGCAGGAGTTACTTCTTCCGACTCAAGCACCACTACCTGTTCTTCTTGCTTTTTTACGTCGTAAACGACCAAGCTGACTATAGGATTAGGGTACCCTGCCTTGGGGTACTTAATATTCACTGTCTCAGGATAATCTTCGTAATCCTTTTGCACAAAGTAGTTTATAGGAAATTCAGGTACCTGAGTATCATTGGACTTCAAGTATGTCAATTTGGACCCGTCTGGTGACCACCACAAGGCAGTTTCGCCAGCAAAAACTTCTTCCTCGTAAACCCAGTCTGGCTTCCCGTTAAAGATTTGCGGGTTCCCGTCAAAAGAAACTCTTGTGTGGTCGCCATTTTGGCTTTTCAAGTACACGTCATTGTCCAAAATGTAAACTACGTAGTCTGAAGTGGGAGACCATACAGCTACCGAAAGCTTATCTTCTGTATTCAAAACCGGGCTGATTTTGTGGGTCTCCACGTCCAAAACCCAGTATAATGCAAACGTCAGATGCCTCCAGTTGTGGGTACTGTTTGTTTTTAATATAGCTTTTTTCAAGTCGGGGCTAGCCACCAAATCGTCTATCTCGTAAAGGTATTCTTCATGCGCAAAGGACGACTGGTTATACAATGTATACTGATAATCTTCATCCACTATTGACCTGATAACGTACTTCACCGACTTTTCGCCCTTGTCGGAAGTCTCTTCATTCAATACGTACGTTCCTTTGTCGTTAGTGATCGACTCGGGTTCGCGAATCCACTGCAAAGACTTGTACTTGGGAGCAAACTCGCCGGCAAGAACTAATGAGAAATTCAACAACGGCTTGCCATCATAGTCCGTAGTCGCATGGCCAGGCCTTACTATGGGTGCTGGATGTGTAAAGTTGTTGATTTCGTGCAACAACAACGAACTTCCCCAGACTAATATGGAAAGGATTGTACCGCTGAAAAAAATGTTTTTGAAGTTGATGCTATTTCTATTGTTGACATCAACAGTGCTTCGGTACACCGACTCATACGAGCCCTTGTTATCAGAGTACATCTTATGGCTCTTTCTTCTTGTCTCTTTCTTTTCGTTTGTGCCTTTCGGCTCTTATTTATTTAGCTGATTGTTCGAATTGCACGGCTCCATGCCACAGTCACGTGGGAATTTCAGCTGGTGGAGGCATGTGTGCTACTAGGAAAGCTAAAATTAGATTATGGGCAACAATGTAACGGCTACAAAGTCTCGGTACGCCGGTAGAGCTTGGGTACTATTCTGTCCTTCTTAGCTAGCTCCTTGAACCTACTCTACTCGTCAGAATCAGGTTCCTTTAACCATTATAGCCGTTTCGCGAAGGGGCTGGCTACGAATGACTTCATAAAAATCGTGTACAAACCATTTAGTATACACACAACGGCTCGACTATCACTAGCCTGCTGGAGCCGACCTGAAATAGACTGTTTCGTAGCCCTTACATTCGTCACTTAAATGGAACATCAAATTTCATTTATTCATTTAATAACGCAAGGGTCATAAATATTATTATTTACTAGTTATATATTCGAAAGATACCCTGGTAAAGTGCCTATAACAGTGCAGAAACGAATACTTCTTATGCAGTCATTCCTTCACCGTAAATATTATTAGCGAGCCTGTCTTGAGTTTAAACTATTGAAGCGTACTGTTTTTTCTAATAATCTACAAAGAACTTACGGTTGTAATCACTTTCAATCGTACATCTCGGGCATTAAGTGATTATGCTCGTCAGCACCCAAAGGAAAAATGTATATGGACCATCAGTCATAGTTTAATTATTCTTCTTCGCAGTGAGGGCTGAACTTGACGATAGTTTTCCTCAAGTTGGCTCTACGTATAGGTTTGGCCAAAAATCCACTCATCCCGCTATTTAAGCACTCCTTAACATTGCTCTCGTCAGCAAACGCCGTCAATGCCACAATTGGCCTATCGTAGTGAAGCTCATTACGAATCATTTTGGTGGCCAAGAGACCATCTATCTTAGGCATTTGCACATCCATCAATATCATATCGTAGCCCTTATAGTTATCAATTGATTCTCGGACTAAGTCCACTGCTTCGGCTCCGTTACAAGCAAGTACGACATTGTGATAACCTTCCAAATGAAGCATTCGCTTGATAACCTCTTGGTTGACCATATTATCTTCAGCCACCAATATTCTAATGTCGGAATGTTCCAACAAATTGGTTTGTGAATCATTACGTTCATTAATAGTGGTGCCAGAATTTGCAGTTCCAGTAGAAGATCTGGCCACCAAACGTGGTTTCTCCAAGCTTTTGGACAGACAGATTTCGCTCTTAAGAGAGTTGCTTGTATTTTTATGAGATGAGTTGTCTGATCCTTGCTCGTGAACAGGCTTGGTGATAGAAATAGTAGGTGAATCTTGTGTCGTAGGCTCATATTCACCATTAGTCGCAGTAATATTTTCTTCGGTATAATTGTGACTTGTCTCTGTCTCATCATTTTCTTCTGAGCCCAACCCTTCTGATTTTTCAAATGCAACTTTCCGATTTACGCGTGATTTCGGATTGTATTCGTCATCACAGAATCTGGCCATTTCTTCATCTGGAACAACTATCTCACCTGTTTGAGGCAATGGC
This sequence comes from Suhomyces prunicola, assembly GCA_030568655.1. NCBI lineage: Eukaryota > Fungi > Ascomycota > Pichiomycetes > Serinales > Debaryomycetaceae > Suhomyces > Suhomyces prunicola. The sequence continues at coordinate 85,580 of JAJMGJ010000021.1, read as the reverse complement.
ACGGTAAAAGTGAATGTCGATCCATGACCAAACTCGGATTTTAACGTCAAAGTTCCTTTCATCATCTTCGCCAATTGTCGACAAATAGAGAGACCCAATCCAGTACCTCCATAACTTCTTGATAAAGTTTGGTCACCTTGAATAAATGGCTCAAACACCTTTTCTTGAAGCAGGGGTTCAATTCCGGGTCCAGAATCCGTCACTTCTATCTGGATCGCCCAGGTCTTCGGCTTATACATTCTTCTAATTTTGAAGGCCTTGTCGTTCTTGATTAGTTCATGTTTGGACATATGTGAGTCTAGGCTCATTCTACTTTGATCTGGTTCTTTTGATGTATTATTCAGATTACCGTTCATTACAGGTGGTAATAATTTGGGGTATTGTTGGTCTGGTTTGCCTTCCGTACGTTTTCCTGCATCAGAAGGATTCGTCTTATCTAGACTTGTTCTACTTTCAAGTTTACCATTGATTAAAGAAGAACTGTCTTGGTTTCGTAAACTGGCCAGAGAACTCGTATGGGAAGGAAGGTTTGGTAATGGTTTGAGGTGATTGAATTGAGATTGAAATATATTATTTTCATATTCTGTGGTTGATAAGGTAATCACACTTATATTGTCTGCATTCTCATTTTCGTTGACATTATTAGAGTTTTGATTAGATTCCGATGTTATATCTGGTAACTTTTTGTTGATGTTTTTCGTGTCTATGTCTGGATAAATATCGCTTGTTTTATGAAGGGTGGAAAGGTTTGATGATTTGTTGAATAGAGTGGTTTCCCCATTGGATGAGACTGGCGATTCTTTTTTGTAATGTGAGTTTTTCTTTACATGAACCTTTTCGAAATCTTCACTAGCCGACTTCTCAAAGTCATATTCTCCCAATAACTTGAATGTCACGCCAACAGATCCATCCACAGGAGTAAACTTTAAAGAGTTTGAAACAAGATTCATCACGATCTGGATGATTCTATTGGAATCACCAAATAAAATCAATTTTCTCAACACGTTGGGCCTTAAAAGGATCTTAAAATTGACTCGTTGGTCGAGGGCTAATTTGGTGAAAATCGATTTTACCTGGTAAACCACTTCCAAAATTTGAAAGTTGGACTTCTCCAACTTCGATCTATTTAACGTGTTTTTGGAATAGGTCAATAACTCGGTCAAAATATGCAAAAGGAGCTCACCGGATCGGTGAATCAACTTCAAAGAGTCTTGTATTCTTGTATGATCTTCCTCATCCATAGCAATGGATGTCATACCAAGAATACCATTTAAAGGAGTACGTAACTCGTGGGAGATATTTGCAATAAAAACTGTCTTGGCTTCGTTGGCAGCCTCGGCCTCGATCTTGGAAGCTTCAAGCTCTTTGGTTCTCATCTTGACCCTGTCTTCTAGATGTGTGTATTGTTTGTCGAGTTCGTCAGTCATGATATTGAACGCATCTGTAAGTTCGGTGAGTTCATCTTTTATGAATTTCTTGGAATTAGGGATTTTTCCTGGTAGTCTTATTGCAGTGGAATTGGCTGATATTGTGGTGCCAGTTACCACCGATTGAACACTGGTTCTCTTGGTCAACATGTTATTTCCATTTTCGCTGGTGTATTCATTCTCTTTTTTATGGTACAGGTCACGATTACTTGAGATGACACTAGCTAGAGAAGCTGACTTATCCTGCTTTAGCTTGTTGTACTGCAACTTTGATTTTGCAATAGACTCAGTCGCGTTTCTCAACTTCGTGATAGGTCTGATAAACCACACTGCTAATGGGAAAGTTATAAGACACATAAATACTCCCGTTCCTATCACCACTCCAATAATTATATTAGACAACTTATGGACTGGCGCATAGAAGACATGGCGAGGTTGTTCAATGACAATTGTCCATGCCACATTAGTATCTAGTCGAATCTCGGAGTAGCCTATGGCGAGTTTTTCACCGCCGAACGATCGTACGTTGGTGACAGAACCATGGCCTCTGGTAAGAGCGGTTTTCATGGCAGATGAGCTATTTATGTTTTCATAAGTGTTGGGTGCCAATACCTCATTTCCGTATTGTGCTGGGAAAATGGACTGGAAGCCTGTTAGAGTCAGGGTACTATGGTTTCCGGGTGGTATTGTCAGAAGATCGCCTGTTGACGACGAGTATACGGGCCGTACTGCCACGACTTGGTAGTCTACGCTGTTTTCCCTCCTATTACTGAACGCCGAAGTGTCATTGATAGAGATTTGGATATTATCAGCCCTGGCTAAGACAGTCAAAAACCCGGCCAAAGTTGGTTCTTGGAAGATTATGGATGTATTGGCAAACACAGGAAGGGTTATTCCTATGAAATATGACCCAAAAATGTTGGTACTGTTACTCAGAGGACCTGTGTAGTAGGCATCGGAGGTGGAGGTAGCCGTTTGGAGTTGGGGAGGGATGGTGGCATTTTTTGCAATAGGAAATAGTACATCCAAGGTAGATTGGGACATAGCAGTCACGTTGTTGTAGCTGTCAGCGACCACATCGAGATCGAGATTGTATAACCTGGCGGCTCCAAAGCTTTCTGACGACCAAAGTAACTGGTCTAGTGTAGTCTGGGCTTCTGCAAACACTGCACTGGAGTAGTTTCCGGCTCTGTATAAAGTGAGGGCAGACACTAGAGTATCTCTAGTGGTGAGCCAATTTATTTGATAGAAAGTGTATTGCAAGGCTTGTTTCACTTGAGTCGACTTGAGTTCGGCTATGACCTCCAATTTTTCGGCTCTCAGGTTGCTGAGACTGTTGGAAAAGTAGACAGCGGTCACTACTGCCAATATCAACAAGGAAAGTAGTGACGAAAAGAACACAAGGATGATGAGCTGGGGACGGATCCCAAGTTTCAAACGCTTCATGGCTTCTGTATGCAAACGAGGAAAGTAGTTCTAGTAGTACTTATATGTGTAGTTCTATTGAGGAGGTGCTGGTATACATTAAAGATGACAAAGATATTTGGATGATAGCGAGGTTGTTTGGGTATTGATGGATGAATCTTTCGAGTGTCTCACCTCCTTCAAACGATGAGTGAGGTAATTTTCCAGGTGAACAAATAAGTTGGACTGGCTATGATATGCGAATCTAGTTAGGCTGACACCTCTAGTATAGGTATGTTTTGCTAGGTACCGCCGTTAGCGAGGTTGATGAAGGGCTGCAGTAAACAGAATGTTGTGTTTAGTTTTTGGTTTTTCGCAGAGCGTTAGATCTTTGTGAAGCTGCATGAAATCCCAGTGATTGCGTAAAAAAATTTGCCTGCAAGCTAAGGTCATATAAAATGAGATGAGAAGACGTTGAAGACGTTTACGAACATGACATTCCGATCCCTGATACACATCCCAACACTCATTCAAGATATTTGTACAGAATCGGTTCCTTAGCACTGGCCACACCTCAACACATATATATTGAAGATAGCCGCCGTTTGTGCGGATACGTGAGCGAGCGAACTAGAGAAGCGTCCTTCTAATCGGAGCACCTGGGTTTTTCATAACAAAAGAAACAAATAAGGCCAAATGCTACGTAAAAAAACTTTGCGAAAATAGTGGTATCTATGTCGCAGGTGTTGCTACGGGGTTTTTAGTAAGCTGGACCCTCATATCGTAAACTATTATTGCGTAAACATTTTCCGATGATAGTTTATTGTTCGTAATGACATGAGCCTCTGCCACAATTTTACTAATTTTTGCATAACGCATAGACAAAACCTTAATGGGGGTTATAGGGGACTGCGATAGGTTGTTCTTGCCAGTCAAGCTAGGAGTTGTGGCATGTGTCACCATGTTCGGCCCGAGCAAATTGCCAAGTATCCTCGCTACAAGTTATTCAGTTGCTATTCACCTCTATACACCGGACTTTCGGCTCGGACTTCGCTCGAATCGATCGCTTTGTGTACACGATGAATAAGAAGTCGAGCTATTGGTCGCAACATAATCATCACGTGACCTGTCAAACCGACATATAAGAAAGTCGATTTGCTATTCTGAGCGTTTTCGTAACAAGTATGTTTACGAGAGGGTTCAGGACGATCGTGGCTGGCCGCAGAGCCCATAGTTTGAAAATCGGCAGACTCGGCCGCTTTTCGACCAGAAATATCTCGCAGTTATCGCAGTCGCTGCTCCCCAAGCGTGTTTCTTCGAGGCTAGGCTGGTTCACGGCTATAGTTGCCGTTGCCTCGGTGGTTGCACTACAGGATGGTTATATCTTATCAGACTCGCAGAAAAAAGGTGTCACTGTGGAGGAATTGAAACGCCATACCAACTTAGAAGATGGTGTTTGGGTTGTGATAAATGGTCAAGTATACGATTTGACAGATTTCTTGCCAACTCACCCCGGAGGTGCAAAAATCATTTTAAGGTATGCCGGCAAAGACGCAAGCAAAATCTTCAATAAGTTCCATGCCAAGGACGTATTTGAGCAGTTCTTAACACCTGATCAGCATCTTGGCCCGTTACTAGGCGAGATCGAAGTAGAAGATGATATCACCGAAGGTGAAGTAGACCACGAAAGAGTTGCCAGAATCCAGAAAAAACCACCCATCTCCAAAATTTTCAACTTGGCTGACTTCGAGTATATCTGTAAGGAGACATTGTCCCCTCCTGCATGGGCCTACTACTCCAGTGCTGCCGATGACGAGGTGACTTTGAGAGAGAACAACAATGCATACCAAAGGGTATTCTTCAACCCCAGGGTATTGGTCGATGTTATGGATGTAGATATCTCTACTACGATGTTGGGTAGTGCTACCGATGCCCCATTCTATTGTTCTGGCGCAGCATTGGCCAAGTTGGGCCATCCTGATGGTGAACTCTCAATCGCTCGAGGATGTGGTTCCGAAAACATTATTCAGATGCTTTCCAACAGCTCTTCCTACACCTTTGACGAAATTGTCGATCAGGCCAAGCCGGATCAGCCCCAATGGTTCCAAATGTATGTCAAAGAGAACAGAGACTTGAATTTCAAGCTGATTGAAAAATGTGAAAAGAGAGGTATCAAGGGCATTTTTGTCACTGTAGACTCGGCAATGTTTGGCAAAAGAGAGAACGATATGAGGTACCATGTCTTGGAAGACGAAGGGGATAGTGTAAAACAGAGAACGAGTGAAAGTGCCAAAATCTTGAATGTGAAAGATCCAGGCTTAACTTGGGACGATATCAAAAAGTTCAAAGCTGCCACCGACATTCCCATTGTTCTTAAAGGTGTTCAGACCGTCGACGATGTGTTGTTGGCCATTGAACATAAGGTTCAAGGAGTGGTATTATCAAACCACGGTGGTCGTCAGCTTGACTACGCAAGAGCGCCATTGGAAGTATTAGCTGAGGTCATGCCTGTTCTTCGTGAGAAGAAACTCGATGATAAAATCGAAGTCTACATTGATGGTGGAATTAGACGTGGCACCGACATTTTGAAAGCACTCTGTTTGGGAGCAAAGGGTGTTGGTTTGGGAAGACCCTTTTTGTATGCCAACTCGGCCTATGGCGAGGACGGAGTCGTCAAGCTTTGCCAGATTCTCAAAAGCGAACTAATCACCGATATGAAGTTGTTGGGCGCCAAGAGCCTCAAAGACTTGTCTCCAAAGTTACTCGATCTCAGAAACCTTTACTCTAGACCATATTACCCAGATATGGAATTCAGATCAAGCTATGTTCCATTGCAGAATCCAAAGTTCAAGGACTAATTGTGTTTGAATATATCTGGCCATCGTGAATATCGAGTATATTTCTGATAACTACTTGATCGATGAGGTTGACCAACTTGGCAGGCCAACGTCGGTGAAAGAAACGTAATTTGTTTTGACTAAAATGTATAGATTATATATGAAGAAAACGACATTGGAGTGTTGAAGTAATAGCTCGATTATGTAACTGAATGTGTTTAATTGAGATAAATCCTCAATTAGTCAATTAATAGACGGTTTGGTTTCTTTAAAAGGGTTTCGCGATAGTAGGAGGGGTTAAGTATCTAGTCAGTCGCTGAGATTTTGCAGTCGTTTCTGCGTATAAAACCAGCTACCGGATTGATCTTCCCAGAGTTATGAAAATCGTGGTCCGTGCTGAATGTTATAACGATACAGAAAAGTCTGTTGAGAATCTCGGCAGTAGAGTTGATAGAGAAGTGTAGCTTCGTCGCTAAAGTGTAACCACCAGGGCATAGTTTACGGGTGTGGACTCACGGTGACTCGCGATGACTCGCGATGACTCCCGTGACTCCCGTGACTCGCGATGACTCTCGGCGACTTTCGATGACTCTCGGCGACTCTCGAAATCTCTTCGGGAATTGGTCTCTCTTCCTTGTTTCTCTATATACTGCAAAGCCAACGCGTAGTTGACAATGTCAGCCAAATACTTAAGTCAGCCCCACAACTTATTATTTTCGTATTCTCTGGGAGCCGTGGCTGTGTTGGATTTGCACTGGCTTTTGGCTCATACGAGATGTACCATCACTCCTGTTGACCACAAGCCCAACAACTATGAGTTGAATGATACAAAAGCATAACTAGCTTTTTGTGGTGAACTATAGTGCTTTCATCGTGGCGTTGGTACTCCGGATTCTGAGCCTTTGGGTCGAAAATCTCGACATTCACATTCCATACGGGAATTCTAAGCATTGTCTCATTCCGAACGGGGCATTACGCTCCGAAGCCGACCTAAATGGGGGACCCCGAAACACTGGTTAACTTCGTGCGTTATAGTTTGGGGTTAGTTTCGATAGGCTATTGTTCGACTACAATAGGCGATGATTGCTGGTGCGTAAATTGAAATATCATGGTCGGAATTAGGTATCTTCCGAGGGTGAAGAATAAGAAAGGTCACTAAGAATATACGAGAATAAAAAGTGTAGGAGAGTTATTGGTTTGTCAATGAAGTTGAACAAATCAAGTTTGCTCAGATGGAGGGACTGAGTTACCTCTCAATGTTAATGGGTAAGCTTCATCCTTATCATTGCGATCACCATCGTCATCTTCATCTTCAGCTTCACCCAACCTAAAACCAATGTAATCTTCAGTATTCAATGACTCTTGTGCTTCTTGTAATGAGCCCAAATCTCCAGGAGTCATAAGTCCAACCTTTCCTCTTGGCGATCCGGGAACTGAAAGAGGTCTAGTAAGCTTCAAATTCAGCGAATTGTTGAAGGGGTTGGCACCGTTTTGGAATTTATCAGGATAAGCACGCTTCAATGATAATTGACGAGCTTTGATATACTCTAAACCCATTCTCTTCCAATCCAACAAATCTGATAACCGCTCAGTTCTGTTTCTTTGGTTGATTCTTTGACGTCTGGTCTTGGCTGCAAAATCAAACATGTAGTCTGTCAACTGATTAATCGATTCATCAACCGACTTCATTCTACGATCGACAATGTAGATACCATAATCCGAGGTGTTTTCAATCAAGTCTTCCATGTAACATCCAAAACCAGATAAATTAGTAGTGATAGATGGAACACCCATGACAGTGCATTCAGCTGGAGTATAACCCCAAGGTTCATAGTATGAAGGGAAGACTCCCAAGTGACAACCACGAACAAATTCTTCGTAGTCTAGTGACAAGATTGGGTTGTTGGCATTCAAAAACTCAGGATGGAAAACGATTTTGACTCTGTCTTCTGGTTTATTGAACAATTGTACTCTTCTGATTTGATTCAATATTGGGTCCGTTGAATCGTCAGCCATGTTGTGAGTGACGATTGGTGGCAAAGTATCTCTCTTAAGGGCAAAGATTCTTCTTTTGAGCAACACTCTATCAGCGGGTTTAATCAATTCGTCTATCGAAGGCACTTCATGATTTTTTTGATTGTGATGATCTGAGTTGGGGTAGCGAGCACAGTGCTCGAATAATCTTTCGCCGACCTTCTTTTGTACCTCTTCAATAGTGCTTTCTAATTGCTTTATGACAGCTTGTCCCTTCAAGGTTTCTACAGTATAAGAATGGGTTTTTCCTGGCATGATAATGAATGCAACGACAGTCATTTTGGAGCCGGCTTCTTTGAGTCGATGGTTGAGTCTAGCAAGAGCCTCAATAAAGAAGTCACACCCTTTATTTCTAAATTCGTATCTTCCAGCAATAAAGAAGTATAAGGTATTGTCCAAATCAAAGTCGTAATTACCGTAGAAATGACCCTTAACAAACTCGTTGATTTTGTCCTTTTTGAGGGCATGCAAATTCTGGAATTCGTGAACTGCTTGGAATTTGACTACATTCAACCCATTTGGCAACACTCCATCGGGCTTACGTTTGAGTAAATGCTCTGCTTCGTAGGCGGTGATATGAGAAACAGTGGTGAAAACATCAGCCGAATGGGTAGCTGAACGTTCAATACAGTAACGATGGTAGATACCCCTCTTGCCCGCTTCTGCATCCACATCAAAAGATGCTAGGTTATTATAGAAATCAGTGGATCCAGCACAAAGATAACGACCTAATAACGTGGCATGAGTGGTGAAAATGGTGGTGACATCAATTCGTCTTTTTCTACAAAGAGGCAAGGCAATACCAGCCAACCATTCGTGGAAATGAGCAATTACTGCTCTTTCGCGGTCGTAATATACCAATTCGCCAAGGAACCAAGCCACCAAGTAACCAAACAATATGGCATCATTTGTTTCTTGGTCATGGTCAGGTGTAGGAATTCCGGCAATGTTCCACAAGTCGGCTTTCCATTCGTTCAAGTTGTAGGTGGCCGAATGGATATCGAAAAGAAGCACTCTCGGAGCACCTTCAATCAACCAGCGACCGTAGAGCCAATTGATACCACGTTCGGACATTGAGTCCAATGCCTGCTTGATAAGTGGATCTTTCACAGGAAGTTCTTCGACCTCAATTTGAGCGGAAGCATAATTGAGGGGACCAATAAGGGTGTATCTTTCACGATATTCTGCCACGGTAATGGGAGCTTTGGATTTAAGAACGGAGTAGATTCCTCCGACTTTGTGAGCCACCTCGGTAGCGACTTCAAAGAGAAGATGGTTTTTGATGTCTCTGGCCATTCTTAGTATTCAATCGACTAGTTGTAAAAGTAGCGACCAAATTTCAAAGGGGGCGCTGATAAATTAAGGGGAGATTGTCGCGGCGTCCAATTGATAGATAACGGCGTAGAAGAATGTGAATCCAAAGAAGTCTCAGACTGGTGCTAGTTTGTTCTGCTTGAAGTAACGTCCACACGAGTAAATAGTAGCGATGTTGGCTTCTTTTATATGTGGTTCAAAAATGTTGTAAAAAGTCAATACACCTCCGGATTTGTCGCCCGGAATGAGTGATGGAAGTCACCCATGGGGCGAAAAAGTGGGGAGACAGAGATGTGGGGCGCTATTAAAATTTGGTAAGGAGACCTCATGGGCTACGAAAAGTGGGGGATATACAGAAGCCTTCAATTTAAGCTGCCTACCAATACCACTGCAGAGCCCTTGTGGCTCAGGACAGATCCCCTAGATGGCGTATGGGGGCTGGACAGATGTTTCGCAATCTTGTACACCAAATAGTTCGCTGGCTTTATGCACACCATTTCCCGATGCGGCAGGTGGGGGCCAACACAAGATTCTCGATGCATATTCACGGCCGCCGCCCTTGGCAGAGCAACTACACATTATAAATTATAAATGATTGTGTCTATAAGTATTTACTCAAATGCATCTTTGTTTGATTTTCCCGGTATGATCCATTGCGCATCGTCGTCGTCCTCGTCGATGTCTTCGTCGTCTCCCATCTCTTCGTCGTCTTCGACTTCAATGTCTTCGATTTCGACGTCCAGGTCCGCTTTGTCTACGGGCGCGGTTTCGAGATAGTTCAAGAGATAGCTATTCTTGTTGCTTATGCTAACCACATCCTTGCCTACCCGGCTCAAAAATCTCTGGATCAATTTGAGACACCCAAACTCTTGTTTGTGGCTCGAAATATATCTTCCGTGCGCGCCCAATAATCGGCGCACCCACACAAGGTTGTATTCGATGTGAGCACTATCGTCCTTGACCAATATCTCACCAATAAATTGGAGGATTTTGGCAACGTATATCTGAGGAAGACCCGAGCTTACAAGCGGGATATCGCCAATAGGAATCGATTCGTAGACCTTTTGAATTAGCCATTTCTCGTTCAACCTGAATGCCATTACCAACGCAGTCAAGTACTCTTTGTCTTTCAACACCTCGAGGGTCGATGCAGGGGTGATATCGAGATCCAAGTCAAACGGATCGAAAATGACATCGTCGCTCACCGAATAAATCATCAATCCCTCAGAGGTGGTCGCGGCTGCGAACGAAGCCAGAGTAGGCGAAAACTCAATGTCGCACACCCCAATTGCCGCTCGCGTACTACGAGCCAGCGGATCGCCACGACTAGAGCCGGGCAACGACGAGTCGACACGGTCTTCCTGGTCCAGGTGTTCGCCCGCGGTATCCACGAGGTCGATGGACGTGCCGGCCAGGGTGATCTTGCTACTGTTCAACATTGTCTGGGTACCATCCAAGGCCATGTTCTGCGATACGGTGAACCGCTTCACCAACACCTCGTTGGTTATGTCGTACATACAGATGGTGTTGTTGTTACCACCGGCAACAATGGCAGTACCGTCGCGCGAGTACGATATGGTGGTGAAATGCTTGGACCGCGACGAGTTGGCGGCGGTGAACCGGTCTTGTAAGTGTCTTCCGCCGACAATGTCCTTGCGGGCATCGATAAGATGCACCTGGCGAGCGTCTTCGACGTTGTAGACTGCAATGTGTCCGTCCAACGTGCTCACCGCCAACTCTTTCGAGTCAGGACGCATGGCCAAGCTCAACACATCGCTAGTGGACTCGATGGGCTCCACCAGCTGGGTGCGACCAAAGATGTTCCACACACGGATGGTGGCGTCCCACGAAGCCGATGCCAACACCGAGTTTTCAGTGCCAAACGCCAAGCACGAGATAGGGCCTTCGTGTCCGGTCAACGAGTCCAACAACTGTGCTGTTTGGATGCTCCACACATAGATTTCAAACGAGTCCTGCGAGCCGGCCACCACCACCTCTCCGCTAGGGTCCACCGCGAGCGAGTTGAACTGAAGACGCTTGTCGGCAGTAAAAGTACGAAAGTTTCTGAACCGGATCAAGTCCCATGCTCTCACGGTACCGTCCAACGAACTCGAGAACAATACCTGGCCCCGCTTGGAGAACTTGAGGTCGGTGACAGCCCCCTGATGCTCACTGAAGGTGTATAGGCAAAACCCGCTAGTGACGTCCCACACCTTAATTTTTCCGTCGTCGGAAGCACTCACGAGTCGCGACCCGTCAGGAGAGTAACATATGGAGTTGGGCCTGTCAAAGTGACCTTGCTGCTTGAGGATGTATGATTCAGATTGCCATTCGTAGACTAGCAACTGGCCCTGCTTACCTGAGCCAAAAGCCAACCACTCACCGGTTTCGTTGACGTTGACGGTGTCAATGGCGTTTTGGCCCATGCTGAGTTGCTGGATCAAGTTGAATTCGGGCAATTCATACAACCGGAACTCTCCGTTGTAGAAACCAACCACAAGCATGTTGGACTTGGTGTGGAATGCGGCACATTTGATCTTTGAGTCGGAATGGAAAAAGTTTTTGGCTGTGATTCTCCACGCAAGATTGGTTTCGGTATCTTCTTCGTCGTCGGACTCTTCGGACGGAGCAGCCACGTATTCCCACCTGAATAAGGCTCCGTCTTTGCTTAGTGTGTATATGATTTCCTGAGTTTCGTTGAAGAACGCTTTGATAACGTAGTCTCTGTGCCCGCTGAGGGTCATTGCAGCATCTTTCTCCGATGAGTGCAATGAAAAGATTCTCGAGGTCATGTCCTTGGATGTAGATACAAAGAAACGGGAGTCGTCGGACCAGGTCACCGACGTTATATCTGAAAAGTGGCCGGCGTAGACACGGTGACGTACGAACGGAGCAAACTGCCTGTCCTCGCCCGAATCGGGGGTCTTCCATACTTGCACAAATCTGCCGCAGGCTATGGCGAAGTAGGCCCCGTTGGGACTGAAAGTGATGTCCAGAACGGTCTCGCGGAAATTGAAGTGGTGCAACACAACCCGCGACACCACGTTGACCAAGATAGCTCTGCCCGATTCGTCGACACTGATCATCAAGGTTCCCTGGCGATTCAAGGCAATTCTGACGATATTTCTTCTGTGCTCATAGTTAAACGTGAACGATTTGTTGTTGATAAGGTCGAAACAACTGACTCTATTTCCCACCGGACTGAGAAGCTTGGTTCCTCCGTCACTGTACACCAAGTTTCCCTGTCTGTATACGGTCCCAAGAAGGTTCAGAAACTTAAAGTCGGTCTTCATTCTGGTGTAGTCCTAGAGATGAGATGAGCTTTCTGAAAAATTTAACCATCGCCAAATGTCGCTCGCACGAAAAACGAGATGCCAAATCTCCGCGACACATCAAAAGAGATAACTTGGAATCTACCACCAACTACCACCGACTACCACTAACTACAAAATGAGCGGGCTTTCACATCGAGTATTGAACATGAAGTTCATGCAGAAGGCTGATGCTGTCGACTCCCAAAAAAAACACGAAGATAATCAAAAGAAAATCAAGGACTTATCAGAATGGGTGCTGCCCCAGCTGGCGGCGGTGATGGCCAAGGCCCGCAATGCTCCAAAGGTGGATACCATTGGGTACGGAGGCATCAATTCGTTTGTATCAGACGATGAAGGCGACGATTTTTTGGCCCCCAAACCAAGTGTTCGTCGTACCTTCGGTGCCCCTACTGGTGACCTTGAAGAGCTCAAGAACATCAAGTCAGAGGACCAAGAAACTAAAGCAAACGACCAAGATAAAAGAAAGAAAAACAATCAAGATAAAAGAGCAAAGAACAATTCAAAGGAACCCGTATGTATACGCTATGCTAATTGTAGAATCGTACTAACCTAAAGAGACCAACCGAAGAACCGCAGACATTGGACGAATTGTGGAAGTCTCTTTCGGGAAAAACCGCCAAGACAGACGAATCCAAAGACTCCAAAGACTCCAAATCCAAAAGATCTGCAGAGTATGTTCCTCAGATCACTAAAAAGAGAAAGCGTTTTACTTAGGCTTTGCGCATAGTAGTTGGTCAACGATTCCCACCATATGAGCGCTAGGATTTTCATATGAGATCTAATATGTTATCATGTTAGGATGTCTCTATATGAATGCAAGTTTGTTACTTTTTTTGGCCTAGACCAGAACTCATCACGGCATCTCTCGCTACAGAGTTGATATGCTTAAACCGGTCCGGACCCAAGTGGGTGCCGCCAAACCACCGGCTAACCACTACTACCACGTTCCATACGTCCATCATCTATACGTTAGTAAGTTCTCCCGTAACTGCTTCAAGATACTTACAGTCAATAAGTGCAAAAGACGGCCTCCCGCCGCGGTCTCGCCGTCGTCGTCGCAGTCCTGAAACTGAATCCCATTCTGGCCTTTAATTCGCCAGCTGGTTATGTTGTGGGCAGCCCTAGCTATCTTTCGATCAGTACTGAGGGTGGATATATACTTCGTGGCCTCGTCAACCGAAGATACTTCTCTGACAAATGCAATGAACGTCGAGCCACGATCCAGCACTGGCTGCGACTGATGCCACCCTTGTAGAGGATCGAGAGTCAGAACTGGCTCTGTTGCTTTGGGCTTAGATTCCTGAGGCTTGTCTTGTTCTTCATGGCGAACCACCACGGGTTTGGGAGGTGCTGGTGGATGCTCTTTATCGTACTCTTCTAGAAATAATTCCATCTCAGACATCATCTCAAATATACAAACCTCTCCCTGTACAAAAATCCGTTCTAAAATCTGTCTTACATGTACTTCAAAGTATCCTGGGTCAGCATACTTGCTCAAATCATCACTCAAAACTTGTAGTACTTGTGGTATTATATCGGGATACTCAACAGGGAAGTTGAGCTGAAATTTCAATGCTGGATGCTGGGGAACTGAAAAGGTGTAGATCTGCGGCGCCACCGAATGCACCGATCCCGGAAATATCGCCTCTATAGCACTTATCTCGTCACTAAGCTCCTCTACCGTCATTGGCTATAGTCCATACGATCTGCGTTCTAGGAATAATTCCACATAATTGTCTTGTCTAATTTCTTGAATTTTGGTGCGCGAAGAGAACATTTTCAGAACGAAGCTTAAGAGAGTACAAGGACACGATGAATAGTGACGCCCAAATACTCAAAGCACAAGGAAACCAAGCATTTCAAAGTCAACAGTACAAAAAGGCTGCCAAGATATATCGGGATGCTATCAAAATAGACCCATCTTCGCCTGCACTCTGGTCCAATCGAGCCCAGTGTTTTCTCAAGCTTAATGACTATGAAAGAGCAGTGAGGGATTGCACGTCAGGTCTTGAGTTGAACCCAGAACTGAGTATTCGTGTCAAACTCTACTACAGAAAGGGGCTTGCGTTGAAGGGACTAGGCAATATAGAAGAATCGGTTGTGGCATTCGAACAGGTTCTTAAGTTGGACCCCTCCAATGCTTCTGCCCAGGCAGAGTTGAAGAGCTTAAATCTAGAGACACACGATAGAAAAAGACCCAAGACGAGCTCTGGCTTCGAAATACCCATTCAGGAAGTTGATAAGCTACCAGAGCCGTTCAGCAATGTTTTCAATTCCAATGAATCCGGAATAAAAACTCAAACTGAAACTAAAACTGCAAACCAAAGTGTCGGAATTGAGGAAGTCGAGAGTCGAGAAAGTACGCGCAGAGCAAATACGCCTAAAATTACACAGCAAGCTGATTTGTCTTTCTCACAAAGACTGTCGATGCACTTGTTGGCCGGCTTGAAGTCCTTGACTCCTGAAAAGAAAGTCAATGGCTACAATTACATCTTCAACTTGGACTCTTCTGAATACTATGGCTTATTCGGCTCCACCAGTATAGATGCCGAGTTCTTGGAATTTTACTTGGAGACCGTTGCGTACGTCTCATCCAATAATTCGCCAGATACTTGGAAAGACAAAGCACTCGAAGCATTGACTGTGTTGTCCAAATTCAAGAGGTATCCCTTGTCGCTTGATTTTTGCCCGCCTCAATTTGTGAATACTATTCTTGAAAATGTGCAGAAAATCGGTGATGCTCAACTATTATCGAACTACAAAACTGTTCTTCAAAGGTGATGTATTACTAGCTATTATTTATCATAATCATTGTTTGATTATGAGGCTTTTATGCAACCCCTTCCTGGCATTGAATGGTGCATATGGCTGAATAAGATTGCCAAACTTGGTGGGGATGTAATCCTCGAGATCAACTCCCAATGCTTGAATAACAGTAGGTGCCACGAAGATACAACTGAACAAACACATAGATATCAAGAATATCAACATATAAAGTGCTACCGTGGCTCTTCTTCGGCGTTGCTCTCGTTTGTTCAATAGCCTAGGGCGTATTTGATTTCCTGGTTTCAACCAGTATAACATGAGAGAATGCCATTTGTCGGCATAAGGAATCAATAGAATAGGTATTTGGGCAAATAATATTATATGTCCCAACACCAAATCTCCCACGTAATGACTCAATTCAGCGGTTTTGCAAATTAGCTCTCTGACTGGCTGCGTGAATACGTACCATCCTAAGCCTGATGTGACCCATTTACCTGACCACCAAGTCTTATTGGTTCTATCATGTCTTAACTCTTTCGACACGAATAGAATGGTAAATACTTTGAGAATCCAGCATTGGACCATTATAACCAATCCCATTCCTAAAATAGTTCTTGCAAAGTCCCATCTCTGGAAAAACCATAATAGCTCGAAAAAGAAAACATAATTAACAACCGCAATTACCCGTACTATGGTTGCAAATATTGCCGGAAGCTTGTGAAAGAATGAAAGAACTGGACCTATTAGCACAGATATCATGAAGAAAAGTATAAGAACCAACATGTTGACGATTAGTGGGCCTAGGGCAACAATCATAATTCTCAAAATACTGTTAGTTGGCAGTGAATTTCTAATTTCATTTTGAGAATTAGAGAAGGAATAGGCGCTCCAGACAGCTCCAATTACGAACAACTCAATGAAAATTTCGTGCAAGAGAAGATGGACTCTGGATGGCTTCAAGTCACTGATGACTTTGATTTCGTCTAGAGCACCCTGTCTTTTCTTTTTTGCGCCCACTATTCTGGTTCTTCTCAACTTGGCAAATCCAATCCACGACGACTTTCTCAGTTGACTATTACCTTCATGGAGCCATTTTAAATAGTGCTTGTAGTCCACAAAAAATTCGCCCCATACAAATTGGTTGGGGTTATATATGAAGGGGCATAGAAGCAAGCCTAATATAGTGATCCAAAAGTATATCAAGGGGAATCGCCACATTGCAATTGTGCAATATAAAATAAGTATACCACAACCTGCTCCATAGTACAAGCTTTCTGCAGCAAACCTAGAATAGAGATCGGCAAATGGGATTCTCGTGGTTGCAAATCCTCTGCCCGTTGCAATATATCTTGCACCACCGACTGCCATATCGCTTACCAAAGACTGGGAATAGATCTTACATACAAACACCTCAAATAATGGTGAGAGTGATGCAATATGTTTTGTGAGTCTGGTAAGCGCCTTGGAAAATCCTCTCTCAGATAATTCTTGAACCGCCAAAGGGACAAATGATATGAAAAAGACTATGAATATGGACAAAACACTCCGTTCTAACCATTGAACAACCGGAATTAGATTGTAACACCCAACTGGCCTTCTGGGGTCGCTAATAGGCCTGAATCTGTCGTACTCACAAATGATGGAATCGCTAGTCAATGCCGCAAGGTTAATCGCAACCAAAAGAAACATCTTGATGGATAACACTATAAAGACATTGTTCATGTGGAATCCCGGATGGGCATAGTAGAATGATAGAAACCTATCCAATGGAAGTTGTGTGCTCATATAGAAATACTCACGAGAAAGCATTTGCTCCCCCATACCAGCCCCAATTTTAGTGGTAAAATTCAAGATAGATCCAAAACCCAAGTCTCTTCCCTTACCGCACTGCATGTATTCACAATGTTTGATTCGTCCACCTCTTAATATTGCGTTCATACCAGCATATATATCTTCGTTCAAATGAAGGCCCTTTTGAGCTTTGGATACCCCTCCTCTTGTGAGCATGAACGTTGCATTTAAAAAGTCAGGATGCCCATAATGAAGTTTACCACCTATGTGAGTAAGTGTTCTAGCAAAAAGAGTCCCAAAGGTTTGTTCCTTGCCAGCAGCCACATCACCTAATACACCAATATTCTCTGAGAAGATATATTCCCGGGTACCGATGATTGCAACTGGGCTTGCATATTCAGTGTCAGCTATATCAGAATACGAATCTATTGGGAAAGTTCCTTCCTCGAATTCGGCAAGAACACTTCTAATTTTGAGACATTCTTCGAGGTAGTTATCTTGATTTGCATCCACCAATTGTAAATATTCGCCTCTAGAAAATATCACTGCGTGGTTTTGGTTATCAGATTTCCCATCCCCTAACACTGGATTTCCTGACAATCTTATCTTATACTTTGGTTTTCTTTCGCCATTTTCAAATATTGGGCAGCTGCCGTCAATTAACACCGAGTAGTATATCTTCTCTCCGCTTTCTGGGTCGATCTCTTCGTCCAAATAACAGATTTGAAGCTCTGGATAGGCACGGAGCAAGAAGTTTTTGTCTTCATTTTCTTCCTCCGTGAAGCTTTTCACCCTTTGCATGGAAGCTATAATCCGAAATTTCTGGAGTGCCACAATCGAAGCTTCCTCTAGTCTTCTCGATTCGTCATTCTCGTCTTTTTCGTTATCATTTTTCTCTGGACTTTCTACATCATAGAGCAATTTGATTGCCCTTGAATAATTCATAAACCCAGAAATTGTTCGATACAAAGTCTGAGATCTCAATGATGCCCAAATTCTTGTTCTAAGGATGTACTCTGGGGTTGCTATTTTATACCCCACAGAATAATAACTAAAATCATCTTCCTTTTCTTTTATCTTATCATCTGGAGAGTTGGTTGTCGAGTTGTACTCTTCCGCAAGTTGTTTTGTATCTTTGACGAAATTTGTCCATTCTGATGGGTGAAGCAGCTTCAAGTATTCCAACATTGTAACATTTGAGTATTTATCTTCTTCTCTGATGATATCCTTGAGTGAAAGAGTGATCTTTTCGTTATAGTGTGGGATCAACACAGTGAAGGAAGGCATATTGCTTATGGGACAAACATCTTGCATTGGGGTTGATAAAGATTGTGCAAAGAATGTAATCCGTCGTTGTGCTTCTGATTTTTTGTGGAATAAACCTGATTTCATCCACTCATCCTCTTGTGAGACGAAGAATAACGGTTCTTTCAACTTGGGCTCATCATCGATGTCAGAAGTCACCTGTTTATATATAAGCTTTTGAACCTGATCCAAAGATAGCAAATGCTCTCTATACATCGACACTATGATTGAATTCCATACTTGGGACACTAAAATTTTAGACTTGATGTTCTTATTCCCTGGATTCGCAAGGATCTTGGAGTATATTCTCTTGGGTAATCTTGAAAATATATTTCTCCAAGGAGTCCATACAGAAACACCAATACTGAAAGAACGGAATACAGAAAAGATTGTGTTCCAAACTATATACCATAGATAGGTATCAAGAAAGCACAAAACCAAGTCTGTTAAGCATACCAACACCAAAACTATTGCCGGTTGGTGTGAGCAAAGCCACTTGCCTATCCACAAATCACCACTACATCTAGTAGTATTGATTGCACCTAACTCGCGAATGGTATCTCTCAAGGAAAGAGTTAAGTAAAAGTAAGACTCCACAAATTTGGATGCAAAGATCACCACCCACAAACCATACGATGCATTTCTATTTGAACCATTCAATTTGTAAAAGGAAGCTGCGAAATAATAGGTTGGCAAATACTTTCTGTCATTTTTCGCAGCCAAATAAGATGCAAACACTCTTCCCAAGGGTACAACGGATAAATATGTAACGGTAATGAGAGATAGTGCGAATTGTGCTGAAGCAATACCCAAACCCAACTTTGTCTGTGAATCTAAAGGATAAAACCCTAAAAGATATAATGTTGGACAAACCGATACGAAAAAAAGGATCAACAAAAGGGTGAATCTTTTGAAGAGTGGTTGGGCTCCTGTCCATTTTCGTGGAACAAAGGTGAATTCAAAGAAGGTGCTGAGGAGACAAATCAATACAGCTATTGGCCCAGCTAAGGACATTACTGTCAATTGAGCTTGGCAAGTTGGCTTATTGTTCACAAGGATTCTGTAGTTTTTAGTGTATAAGCTGGGGGAATGGAAGGTTGTATAATACCAAAACACTGAAATATGAATAATCCATATTCTGTTGAAGTTGGCGAATACATGGGTCCAAGTTCTTTTTTCTCGAAAGGTTTTATAAAATGCTTTTTCCCATAAAACGTTCAGTAAGTTTTTGTATCTCTCAGAGGGAGCCAAACTCATCAACTTTGTCTTTTTGTCTTGGAGCACCAATCTCTTCAAACCTTCACCATACCAAAATAATTGATTCATATCATCATATCCAATTATCTCGTCGTGATCCTTGTCGTTGCGATGTATCTCCTTACCAGACCTGTCAAATGACTGATCGTGATAGAACCGATAAAGTGGGGTTATTGCATGGTCCAAGAAGCTTGGTGAGATATTGGAGATAGGATTGTTGATATCGAGAGCATAGTATGCATCATTGCAACATTTGAAAATAAAACATAGACATTCGGGCATAAACCTAACGATGTTAGCTTCGCCCCAACACAACAAGTATAGAGAAACCTGAATTGCGCAATCGGTTGAGGTGAGCTGGGCCATGTTTTCGAACCATTGATTTTCGGTAGAGCTTAAAAGATAGTTTTTTTCTTTCGTATTCAATGGCTTGCCCTGCTTGGTGCTGTCGTATCGAGCTGCGTCGTCAATATCCATTTGAGCTGCAAAATACCATTTTTTGAAATTGGAGTTGAATCCTCCAATATAGTCAGCGTGAATCGATCTCAAAGCCTTGGCAGGAGACATTCTTGAGGCTCTGGAATCCAAGAGCTTAAGGAAATAGTCAAACATATTTTTTGAGCTATCGTACTGAAAGCCGAAGACTTCGGTTAGCTGAATGAAGATAGCTTCTATTTCCTCGCGGGAAATTGGAAGGTTTTTATCCAGACTCCATGATGGAAAAGGATCTGCAGAGTTTTTGAAAATACCATATAAGTCAGTCTCAGCAAAGGTCTCACCTGGTCGTTCCTCTCTAGTCGTATCGGGATCACCATAGTCTGCAATTCTTCCCGTATCGGCCCATTTGCTTGAGTTTACATACGGTGTGATAAATCCACTTATAGGTAATGGTGTACTATACTCTTCCTCATGCACACTTCTCAAGTCTAAAATGTTAGCGGTTACTAAAAAACAATCCTCAAAATAGTCGTACTTTGCGTCGAAAAGGCATTCAAATTTTCCAGAGCCTTAGAGCCCCTTCCCTGAGATGATTTGGAATTTCTAGGTTTTATTCCTGACATTTTTATTCAATTGATCGTCACCACAAATCGTTTCTTTCAATTGTTTTGCCGCCTGGCTTTTTTTCGCTAAAAATTTGGGTGCAAAATTTTAAAAAAATTGAGCCGCACAAGTTGCAAATTTTATTCGTGAAGGGTATAAACATATATATTACTCATCGTCAGAGCTAATTCCATTGAAAGCCACTCTATTATGAGTTTTGCGCTTGAAAAGAAGTGATATTCTTGAAATGGAACCTCTAGTACTCATTTCGATCACCTTTTCTTTGATTTTGGAGGGTGGCACGCCTTGGCTGAGAAGATTGGCAACTAGTCCGCTAACTACAGGCGCTGCCATCGAGGTGCCGGAGAGATATTGAGCATTTTTTTGATCTTTGGAGTCGATACTTGCAACAAATACACCACTTGCAAAGATATCGACACACGGACCCCAATTCGAAAAGGTTGCAATTGTATCATAGAGATCGTCAATTGCACCCACTGTTATTGCTTCTGGTGCGCTTGCAGGACTTGTTCCACAGGCGTCTGTATCAGAGTTACCTGCTGCTACAACAATAACCAAACCTGTATCTACTGCAGCGTTGATTGCCTTATCCAACATCGAATTCTTTGCAGCCCCCAATGAAAGGTTTGCAACACCAGGTTTATCACTTCGTAGTCGATGCTGGACCGCAAATTCTAGTGCTCCGATGATCTTACTCAAAGAACCCCCTCCTTCTTTGTCAAGTGCCTTAATTCCTATGATTTCGACTTCCTTAGAAACACCGTACAGTTGGGAGCCAATGATTCCGGCTACATGGCTCCCATGTCCATTATAGTCATCCGATCCTTCCCCAGTCAAGTCAACACCAATGGAAGCCCTTCCTTCAAATTCAGGATTGTCTGCATCGATACCAGAATCGATCACATATGCCAAAATTCCTTGTCCAGAACAATCTTCATCGTAATAGTACCTGGGGTTACTACCTGTTAGTCTATCTCTTCGAGAAAGTCTTGCCAAATGTCGAGGTGCCTGTTCCTGAACTGTAGACTCCTGCATTTTGAAAGTTTGATCTTGGGTTATTTCGTACACCATGGGGCACCTCTTCAACCTTTCGATAAGGGTCGTTGAAAATGTACCGTAGAAGCCCTTAAATTTACCAATAGAAAATGATTTATCAATAAAAGCTCTGACTTGGAGTGCTTTTGGATAGTTCAAGTCGTATTTTAAAAAAGCATCAAACGTTTCACTCGGTTTAAGTGAGACTAAATATGGCAAATCAATTGCATTGACCAAAATTGTAAGGTATATGCTGAATAGTACAATCATATTCATAGTCTAGGCTTCTGTTATAAACGATTTGGCGTAAGTTAGCAATCTATGTTTGTAAACCTTAAAAATAATGAAATAATCATGTTTCGCAGTAATACACAAACACGTTTCGATTCTGATATGAACGCTCACTACAATCATTTGATAATGACATATAATAGTCTAATTCAAGAGCAAGCAATTAAATAATTATAAACAATAAATGTAAATTAAGTTCTATTTGAAGGCTTTCGTTTATTTGAGAGTCTTCAATAATTTGGCTTTATCTTCAGCAGATAATGCACTGAAGAGTTCCTTCATTACAGAAACAGAGTCAGCTGAGTCATCGTTCACGATACGGTGAATCTTTTGACGGGCTGCTTCTTGCTTCAACTCTTCGATATTCTTTTGTAATTTGGTATGGTTTTCTTCAATCCAAGTACTGACAGCTTCATCATTTTCGTAGTCGACTGCAGGCATCCAACTCTTCAATCTTGCGACCTTTTCTAATTTTGTTGGGCTATTCAATTGCTCACCAATAAGTTTCAACAAGTACTCTTCGTTCAAACGACGACGTAAACGCCAGAAGAAAGTACGTCTAGCATCAACCCACTTGATTTCCTGTCTAATGACACCCTTGGCCAACATACGACCAGATCTGTCATGCAAATCAGCAAATTGAACCGAAATTTGAGCGTAAATAGGTAACAATAACTTTTCTCTGGCAACCAATTTGGCTTGAATTTGAGAGTGCTCCTCGGTGTTGGACTCAGTCGCGCCCAATTTAGCCTTCAACTCAGCATAGGTTGGATCTAATCTGTGGATAGTACTCAATAACTTATCGCGTCTGTACTTAATTCCAACCATACCTTCTGGTTCCAAGACACCACCTCTAGAATCAACATCGGCATACATTTCCATCATTTCTGGGTTGATGGTTGGATCAACAACGACCCAAGAACCACCTCTCAATTCACCATTTGGTGGAATGTAGGTAAAGATAGGTTGTTTGAAATCAACCAAGGCATCGACAATGAAAGAACCGTATTTAAGGACTTCATTGTACATGTCTCTTTGACCACCCGAGAAACCTCTCCAGTTGGCTAAAATCATCAATGGTAATTGTTCACCATTGTTGAAATCGTTGATAGCTTGAGCAGTCTTGAAAGCTGAGTTTGGATACCAAACTTGACCAGCTTCTTGAATCATCATTTCGGTAGAGTCTGGGTTAGCTGGGTCGGCTGGGATCAAGTTTTCAACAAGTCTGTTTTCGACACCAATAACACCAATTGGGATACCACCAAGACGAGCTCTTCCAACAACCACACCCTTGGCCCATCCTGATAAGGTTTCTTGGAATGAACCCTTATCGAATAAACCGGATTCGAACTCACCTGTTTCATGAGTACGACCTTCGATCATCCAGCGGACATCGAATTGTTCATTCTTTGGAGGATAATACTCGATGTCTCTGTCCCAAGAGTCCTCAGAAGGAAGAGTAGGAACTGGCATGTCACGTTTGGCAGGAACGTAAGAAAGCCATTCAAGGATCTTTTCAACACCAGCTAAGTCGTCGCTGGCAGTCAAATGGGAAACACCATTACGGTACATAATTTGAGTACCACCCAACTGTAAGTTGGATGAGTAAACTTCACTACCAAGCAACTTGTTGATGGCAGGGGCACCGGTCAAAATGATTGGTTGACCTTCAATTTGAATTGCTCTTTGACCCAATCTTACCAAGTAAGCACCGATACCAACAGATCTACAGGTGACTAAAGTAATAGTAAAGATATCTTTGTAAGCTCTGGAAGTTGCACCAGCAATCAACCCAGATCCCTTAAGACATTCAACACCTAATCCCTCTTCAGCACCCACAATGGACTTGATGACATAACGTTCTTGACCTTGTTCGACGACCCTGTCTACAACGACAGTGTCAGCCTTACCAGATTCTTTGAGAGACTTCATGTCCTCGGCGGACAAGTACAAGTACTTGAAACCTTTATCTGGCGAGCCTTCCACATTCCAAGCAACCTTGAATAATGGCACTAATTCATCAGCAATACCAATTCTGGCACCAGAGTTAGCAGAAAGATAGATTCTTGGGATTCCCAATTCTCTGGCCAACTCAGTACATTGGTTGAAGTACTTGTCTTCTTCCGGACCGAAGGAACCAATCTTGTGGGTGATATCATTGGCTACAATGATAAATTGACGACCGCGAGGATATTCTGGAGTTTTAGCAACGACCTTAAAACCAACCATACCGATCTTGTTGGCACCTGGTTCTCTCTCTACTGCAATTAGCTCTTCGTTCTCGTCGTTGATCAATTCGTACGAAGTGAAGATATCCTTTGGAATCTTAAGCTTAGGGTGTTTCTTCCATTGAGAAAGAGTGGCTTGACGGAACAATTCTGGGAAATCGTAGACGTAAGTCGTTCCCATGTTGTGAGCCCTATAACGTTTAGGTTGTAAGGATTCCTTGGCTGGGTATGGGGTAGAGATAGCTCTGTAGTGCATGGATCCAGGTTGACCCATGGACTTGAAGACCCATTCACCCTTCGTGTTCTTCACTTCCATGTACAATTCAGACTTCACAACATAACCAGAGACGTTATTAATGATGGCACGCAATGGGAAAGAGGCTCCAGTGTTTGGATCAGTGCAGACGATACGGATTTCGGCACCAGTGACACGTAATCTCCATAATCTTCTACCGAATCTTTCCAAGAATGAACCGAAAGCAGCTTCGACTTCTTCTGGTAAAACGTTGAAGACGTTGGAGAAATTGATGAAAATATGGTTCAAATCAGAATTGGAGGTGTCGATAATCTCCAATGCATCCAAAATGTTAGACATCAATCTGTTAGCTTCAGCAATCAAATATTCACTGATGTTGATGTCTTCACGAATAATTCCTGTTCTAACAATACCTCTGGTGAAGAATCTCTTATCGGAAGGAGCGTTCTTACCAACAGCTTCGTAAACATGGATGTTTCTGTTGTCAGTAAAGAGTGGTTTGATTTCGAAGTTGTCCAATCTTCCTAATTCCAATTGGAAAGCTAAAGCTGGTTCAATGTGACGAATAACCTTGTTCTCAATATAGTCAGGGGCATTGAAGGTGTAGTAAGTTGGGTAAGTACCAATCTTGTTAGCAACAACAAAAGTAACACGACGAAGAGCAGCAGCTCTGAAGTCTTCCTTGAATTCCTCGATAACTTCGTGCAACTTAGCCAAGACTTCTTCTTCAGTGTCGTAACCATCGTTGTTGGTAACAATAATGTTAAAGACATTGGTGAATGTTGGTGTTTCGCCCTTGGCTTCAAAAGTGAGCCCGTCAGATGGCTGGAGCTTTTCCAAAGCTGCTGGGATCATTTCATCGACATCATCAATGTGTCTGCATGGAACCAAAATACCGGTTCTAGTTTTGAGCTCAGTAGTTGGGTCAACAATAAAAGACAAGTCAGAGACAGAAGCAGCTCTGTTCATGCTGGTGCTACCTGGATGTTGATCCTTGGCAGGTTGCACAGTGTTGTACTGAGATGAAGCCAAGCTTGGCAATTGGAACTTCCATTCGAGTATTGGCAATCTGTCATGGAAATGATAAGAGATTGGACCCAAGGAGTAAGCTCTGTAAGAACGTCTAATATAAACTTCAGAAGCGGCAATTGCAACCCATTCGTCAGGGTTGGTCATGAACTGAGATAACACATCGAAAACAATGTGTTTGGAGTCGACAACTTCTTGAATTACATCTAACTTTGGTTCTCTGTGTTTAGCATAGATCTCGCCATAAGAGGTTTGCAAGACAGATGATCTCAAGATATGTTCTAATTGATCAGATCTTTCTTGGATCGAAGGTAAAGAGCATTGGATCAAGATTTCTCTAGCCTTCAAGGCAACCTTGGCTGAGGCTCTAGCATCCAAATCAACGATGTTCTTCAAAGCTTCCCTGATAGAAACAGCAACACCGGAAGAGGTTTGCAAAACTGGTTGGTAGAATTCCAAAATTGCAATGATCAAGTTGTTCTTGGCACTGACTCTGGAGTGAGACAAACAAATGCTGATGACATTGTTCAAACTAGACTTGTTTTCGTCTCTCAACTTCAAGATAACATCGTCTTCTCTGGTGTTTTCACCCGAGAAGAGCTTTTCAATGTTGTAGTACTCAAGAATCAATTGGGCAAAGAAGTCGTATTCATGTTCAACTAACCCGTTGGCGTATTTGGTGGCGATTTCCACCAATGGAGCAACAACAGTTGAGAACAAAGGGTCAGTTTCTGGCTCCTTTTCAGTTTTTTGAATCAATTTCAAGATTTGGCGGGCTGGGAAATCAGCATTTCTTACCTTAGCTTTGTCGACTAAACTAGACAAGCTGTCGTTCAATCTTATAGGCAATCTTGAGTGTAAAGCAGAGACTTGTTGGTTCCATTCAGAGAATGGCAAGTCTTTGTTTCTCAATACTTCGATCAAGTTCTTTAAAGTTGAGTTCATAATAACTTGGTTATCATAACCAGCTAATATGCTTCTCAAAATACTGGTGTACAATTGGAACTGGTGTACTGGCTTAGTACCTTGGACAATTGGATCACCTAAGTCTGGTAAGGTTCCCTCGAATGGCAAAGCGTGCTTAACCTTTGAAGGGTCATCCAAGGCTAAAATGGCCAAAATATCACCTGCATTGACAGTTGAGCCCGGTTGCTTGATCAATTGAACAACACCGTTTTCTTGGGCAATCAATGGCATACACATCTTCATGACCTCAACTTCGGCATAAGCTTCACCTGCAGATACATGTTCACCAGACTCGATCAAGAACTTGACTAATTTACCTGGAGATGGGGTTCTTAACTGAGTAGGATCGTTTTCAATTTCCAACAAACAAGTCTTGCTGTCGACAGAAAGTCTGGTGGCAGAAGCTTCTTCCTTCCAGTATACAGAGTGAGATTTACCCCCAATGGCACACAATAATCCACCATCGGATAATGGACGAACACCAACGATACATCTGGTACCGTTCAAGAATAAGGTGTAGCTGTCGTTTGAAGACTTGGTAGCGGTGAACTTATATCTTTGACCTTCGTAGATGAATTCCACTGGGAAGATGGTTCTTAACAAGGAGTTGTTAGGAACTTGACCCTTTTCTAAAGACTGTATGTATTTATGCTTATCCTCTTCGGACTGAATGTGGGCTTTGGTTGCTGCACCACATACAACAGCGATTATAGGATCAGGTCTTTCAGCAGTCAATTTTTTGGTGATCAATTCGTCTAACCAGCCAGTAGTTATGGTGTTTTCTTCGAAATCTGGAGTTTCCAACAATTTGATCAAGTATTCCACAGTGGTTCTGAAATCACCTCTAATGGACAATTCTTTTAATGCCACAACCATATGTTTTCTTGAAGCTTGACGATTTTCACCAAAGGCAAAGATATGACCGAATTGAGAATCAGAGAATGAATGGATCGAAGATTGGTTACCAACAGAGAAGTAACCCCAGACATTGGAGGAAGATCTGAAGTTCAATTCATGTAATGAACCACCAGAAGGCTTGAAACCTTCGCCTGGGTCTTCCGAGGTGATACGACAAGCGGTGGTGTGACCTTTTGGTACTGGTTTTCTTTGGCTGATCAAAGAGTTTTCAGTCTTGAATTCGAAATCAATTTCGGTGGAAGTGTGAGGATCAACACCGTATAACGATCTGATGTCTCTAATACGGTGCATTGGGATACCCATGGCAATTTGTAATTGGGCAGCAGGCAAATTCACACCAGTCACCATTTCAGTGGTTGGATGTTCGACTTGCAATCTTGGGTTCAATTCCAAAAAGTAGAATTTGTCGTCAGCGTGAGAATACAAGTATTCCACGGTACCTGCAGAAACGTAACCGACCAATTTACCTAATCTAACGGCGGCGCTTTCCATTTTGTGGAAAGTGTCCTTATTGGCGATGGTGACAGGAGCTTCTTCGATAATCTTTTGATGTCTTCTTTGAACAGAACAATCTCTACCGAATAAGGAAATATTTGTACCGTATTGATCTGCCAATAATTGAACTTCCAAATGTCTGGCACTTCCGGCCAATTTCATAATAAAAATTGGAGAACCTGGAATTTCGTTGGCAGCTTGTTTATACAAAGCAATAAAGTCCTTTTCGTGCTCAACTTTTCTGATACCTTTACCACCACCACCTTCAGAAGCCTTAACCATGACTGGAAAGCCGATCTTCTTGGCCTTTATCAAACCGTCTTCTGGGGAGGTACAACAACCTTGTTGATAAACCTCGTCTGCCACCGAAACCAAGTTCGTTTCAGGGTCGATTTTGACTTCATCAACACCAGTGCCGGACCAGGGAATACAAGGAACGTCAGCATGTTGTGCCACGATCGTGGAGGAGATTTTGTCACCCAAAGATCTCATGGCCGAGCCTGGAGGTCCGATGAAGACGATTTTTTTGTGCGAAGCAGCCAATCTTTCAGGTAAATGTGGGTTTTCGGAGGCATGTCCCCAACCGGCCCACACAGCATGGACGTTGGTTCTCTCGGCAATTTCAACAATCAAGTCAACGTTAGCATAATTGTTGTTGTTGGTTCCACCGGGTACTTCGACGAATTGATCGGCCATACGAATATACTCAGCATTGGCTTCCAAATCTTCTGGAGTTGCCATCACGGTGAACTGGACGGCTCTTTCGTCGCCAAAGGTTTCGTAAGCCCATTTTCTTATGGAACGGATCTCTTTGACGGCAGCAATACCGTTGTTAGCAATTAAAACTCTGGAGATGACGGTGTGACCTTGGTGTGACTTGACAAAGTCGGTTATTTTACCAGCTTCGGCGGTATGTACGGAGTTCAATCCCTTGAAGTGGTCAGCCAAATCGGCGTGTAGACCCGAATAGTCCTGTTGGGTATCATTAGTATCTGACATTTTGGTTATTATATTATTGCAGCAATGGAGTAATCTATGAATTAACGGATTCTGACGGGGTCTGATCGAGGTGGGTTTTATAAATAGTGATTTGCTAATTGATGGTCGTAATTTAGGATATGTTCTGATGAGGTTGTTAGTATATTTCCATATATTCAACACACCCATACACTAAGAATGGTAGTGCCTGAAGATATGCAGCTGGGTTTACAATTCAGAATCAGTCCACAACAATTTTGATGTTCCGAAGCTGTCACTATTAATACCACATTGGTAAATTTTATCTTTTTTAGTGTTGGGCTTTTGTGCGCGCGCTTCGGTCTGGGCTCTTTCGGCAACGCCAGTGTGCAGGCCGTAAAACGTTAGATGTACAACAATAGACATCATCGTGTTTGAAACAGCGCCGCCAATAGGGGCGTTACGGGATGACATTCATTCGCAAGCGCCCTAACACTCATAAGGATCCAATTGAAACACTTGATATCTTTTGTGAATTGTCAATTGGACTGGCAGCTCTGGTTGACCACTTTTCCACTATGCTTGTGCGCAACTCAATCTGGGGAAGGACAGCTTCTAGTAAAGCCCTGATTCTAGGAATTGATCAGCCTACCATATACATACCTATAAGGTCTATCAACTAAGAATAAAAACGGCCTAAATTGGACTATGGCTTAAAAAAAATTAAGTTACTAAGGGATCAGCCGATATATATAAGATCAAGATTGCGAAATGTTGTACAAATTTTTTTGAGGGTTCAACATGTAATTCGCAGCCTTGGGTAGGCAGGACCATTTTAACGGTAGAGATTCAAGTTTAGTGAGAGATGGGCGAATAAATCGGGGGGGTCGTGCGTGGCGGCTAAGGAGCGCGTCTCCCAACAATTATATGTTGGCCCAAAATGAGGCTTGAGCGCACTTGACCACGATGCAGGCCGATTGACGTAAGCGTTTTTCTGAGACACATCATACAACGTACATATAATAGAAAGTTCTCGTCTGATAGACATGCATAGTTGGCGGATCATATGAAATTATAATAGAGGTTGGAACTTGGGAAGCAAAGGTGGTGCCTGGGGTGCCAGCGGCGGTATCACCGGCAGGCCACTTGTGTCGTCAGAGTTGGAAAGAAACTGATACGTGGGTTTTTTGTCAGGCACACGCTGAGGCAACGATGGTCGTTGGAGGGGCGGAGGCAACATGATTTTGGGGGTATCAGTTGCCCCATAGAAGTTGGGTATCACTGTAGATGTTATTTCGTAGATAGGTATGGCCTTTGAGTTTTGATTGAAGATCTCCAACTCGATCTTTTCGTGGGTCTTGAATATGCGCTCGAGATCGAAATCGGATCTTACCAATGTTCCATGCACGAGATCCCGCACACCGAGAATCGAGTCGTT
The DNA here is from genome assembly GCA_030568655.1 of Suhomyces prunicola. Classification (NCBI taxonomy): domain Eukaryota; kingdom Fungi; phylum Ascomycota; class Pichiomycetes; order Serinales; family Debaryomycetaceae; genus Suhomyces; species Suhomyces prunicola. The sequence goes on along the minus strand of JAJMGJ010000021.1, from coordinate 55,435 downwards.
GACTTCTGTAAGTTTGAATGCACTACGTGCATTTTCAAGCAACTCCACAAGTCGGGGAGGTGCAGAGTTTTTGTTGGGGTACGAAAACTCCAAGACAGAAGAGAGAAACTTGATAAGCACCTGTTTCCTGCCGTGTCTCGGCTGATCTGTCATGTTGGGAGAGGTCCCCGACGTAGCAGCGACACCAGGGCGTGGCTCCCGAACATTTATCTCCGGTGAGAGCGATCTGCTAGAGGCCGCAAAGGGCGCACTAAGCGGCGTGCTAAGCGGCGGCGGTAACGTGCAACCTGGAGAGTTGGCCACGGGTGCTACCAGCGGTAACACCGGCGCGGTATCTCTCATCTGAGCGGTGGCCACAGCTGCCAACGAATTCAACGAATTGGTATCAGCAAACTCCTCAGCGGGAGATGTGGTGTGAGCCTTGCGCTCGTGTTGGGGCCGCAAATAATCCTCACTGCGGAAAGGGGTGGAGTTATTCGCTATCAAAGGATAGTCCTGTAGCACCGATATATACAACAATTCGCACAATGGGATCATAATCACATCGAACCCAAAGTCCTTGACACACGCCCCGAGAAGTGTGTGGAGTGAGATGACGGCTATTTCATCGATCACCTGGTTTGTGGAGGACGGGTCGAGTTCGCGAAAAAACCGGGCCAAGTAAAACTGGTTATTGAGCTTATTTCGCAAGTATTCCATCGAGGTTTCATTGATGTTTTCAAAAGATTTCTCAAAGATGTAGGCTATGCTGGACGACACAATGGCCTTGCCCAATTCCTGGATATTCTCCGACTTCTTGGTGACACTCTCGGAGCACGATTTCGAACGCTCTATGTGGTTAATGAGCGTAGCCCTCGCATTACTGGCGTCGGGAATTTTTGCACCAGCGTCTTTTTCCAAGCTGATGAAGGGGGGTAATGTAGGATGATGCTTAGAGTCAGGTGTGGGCGAGCTTGACAGCGCCTTATGCCTGGTGTCTATCTTGGATGTAGAGGCGTTGCTGGCTAGTCTGGGGCGGATCATTGAATCAATGGCAGTTTTAGCTCTATCGGCCAGCGAAAAGTACTTTGTTCTGGAATAATTCAAGTCGTAAACCTCGTCGGTGCCAAAACTGTTGATTTTGGCTATTTCTGACAAGAACCGATGCAGACCATCGCTTTCGGTTTCGTCATTGCTGGGCTTGGAAGCTTGCGGGTCGATATCGCCGCTTAAGGTTGCGTACTTTGGTTTTTTGTTTTCTGGTTCATGCCGGTGACTCGATGATTTAGACGATCTTTTGCGATTCCTCCGGACACTTTGCACGGCCGCCCTTACTAGCCTGTCGAAATCAGACCCGTACTCGTTGCTGTAGCCAAACTCTATTCGCAATGCTTCTGCCACATTGTGTATTTCCGAGTCCTGTTCACTGGCTTTCTTGGAACTGAGATCCGAAGTATCAATGAGCTCCAAGCGTCTTGCCGAAAACCGTTTCCATAGTCGTTCGTCCTGGAAATTTAGTTTATTACGAATAGCATGTGTTACTCCCATTCGCTTTTGCTCCTTGCTCGTGTCATTGGAACCCATATTGCACCGAGAATAACGCGGGTCTTTATTATGTCTCGATGACTGACTCGGATGACTACGAATCAGCCCAAAAATTCTTTTCTCGTTCGCTCGAGAATTACTTAATTGGGTGCGGCCAACTAACTTGCCCGAGTATATGGTTGAGCAGGTGTGTTGGGGGCGAACCAGGCGTGCAGGGGAAGAGCCTCTGTACCTAGTGGATCAATGTTGGGGAATCATGATCTACTGGGCTAAATGACGTTAGTGGGTAGTCGCACATGGACTCATAGTCATCTGTGACTACGACTCATGGGAATGAGAACGTGATGATTCTGACGTTTTTTCGCGCTCGCCATAAATCAAACTAACTACACACCAGTGGCTACCAGTGAAGCCACGATATTGCTGAAATATATATAATACAAAGACACAAAGATCACATTCCGATTTAGAAATAGACAACAGTGGTCTCTTCACTTGCGTACTACTTCAAAGGTTTCTTTTTAACCTCTATATTGGTAGGAATTTGTACAAAATCTGGGGAAATCAATAGTCATGGATTAATCTGTGGACATTTAATTGTGAAAGATAAACTCTTTATTCTTGAGGTGATCAAAATCTTACATAATAAGTGAGGCGCCAAAGATGTTCACAGTCCCATTTAGTCATTTACCTGCTTCAGTGGTACTCGGCCATAGCCAAACGAGGTCGTGCGCTCCCCAATGAGTCATTCCTAATGCGGTAACTGAAATTAACCGCGCTTCGTTATCGTTGGCTGAAAAATTTCCTGGCCTGCAAAGATTATAAAAGGGTGAAAAATCTTCTCCCGCCTTTTTCAATTAGAATCATTCTTTTCATACAACAATTAAATATGTCCAAAGGTAAAGTTTGTTTAGCTTATTCAGGTGGTTTAGACACCTCAGTCATCTTAGCTTGGTTATTAGAACAAGGCTACGAAGTGATTGCATTCTTGGCCAATATCGGTCAAGAAGAAGACTTCGAAGCTGCCGAAAAGAAAGCCTTGGCTATCGGTGCCACCAAGTTCGTGGTGGCTGATGTCAGAAAAGAATTTGTTGAGCAAGTTTGTTTCCCAGCCATCCAAACCAACGCTATCTACGAAAACGTCTACTTATTAGGTACTTCATTGGCCAGACCAGTGATTGCTCAAGCCCAAATCAAGGTTGCTGAAGAACACGGATGTTTCGCTGTTTCCCACGGCTGTACCGGTAAGGGTAACGATCAAGTCAGATTCGAGTTATCTTTCTATGCTTTGAAGCCCGACGTTGTGGTCATTGCTCCATGGAGAGACCCAGAATTTTTCAACAGATTCGCTGGTAGAAATGATTTGTTGGAATATGCTGCTCAAAAGAACATTCCTGTTGCTCAGACCAAAGCCAAGCCTTGGTCGACCGACGAAAACATGGCTCACATCTCTTTCGAAGCTGGTATCTTGGAAAACCCTGACACTACTCCTCCTAAGGACATGTGGAAATTGACAGTTGATCCTACCGATGCTCCAGATGTTCCAGAAGTCTTCTCGGTGGTCTTTGAAAAGGGTTTACCAGTCAAGTTGGTTCTTGACGGTGGTAAGAAGGTGGTTACTGACCCAGTTGAATTATTCATCGAAGCCAACTCTTTGGCCAGAAGAAACGGTGTCGGCAGAATTGATATTGTTGAAAACAGATTCATTGGTATCAAGTCCAGAGGATGTTACGAAACCCCGGGTTTAACCATCTTGAGATCCACCCACATTGACTTGGAAGGCTTGACTTTAGACCGTGAAGTTAGAGCCATCAGAGACCAATTCGTCACCACCACCTACTCCAAGTTATTGTACAACGGTATGTACTTCACTCCAGAGTGTGAATACGTAAGGGCCATGATCGACCCATCCCAAAAGACCGTCAATGGTGTCGTCAGAGCCAGTGCATACAAGGGTAGCGTGACTATCTTGGGTAGATCATCTGATACTGAAAAATTATACGATGAAACCGAATCTTCTATGGACGAGTTAACTGGATTCTCGCCTGAAGACACTTCTGGATTCATTGCAGTTCAATCTATCAGAATCAAGAAGTACGGTGAAGCTGCCAGAGAAAAGGGCACCACTTTATCTCTTTAGAAACACTAAAATTAAATAAGTTTGACCAATATTAATAAACAATGTAAATATAGAAAAAAAAAACAATAATAGAACTAATGATGTTTCAGGTTCTAGCCGTCAGGTTCTTGAAGCATCGATTCGCTGAATCGGTATATCACATTGAAAAGTATTATGAGCACCACAACGCTCAAGGCCAAGAGCGATCAACAGAATTCATATTATCGACGTAATAACTGGATTGTAAAGAAAGAATGAGAAGCTTGAGAAGAACCCGTATTTTTATTGCGACTCTACATTTATTTCTATTGCTATTAATATTATTACATGATCTTGATACATTTGACGTTATGCTCGCTTCGGGCCAGCTTAGTGCCTGAAGAATCAGAAGAGAAATTTGCAGCAATTACGGCGCGGTTCCAAACCATGCGCTGCACGACGCCGGTAAAGATCTCGTACGGGCGTCACGATTAAGATCGGCACCGGGTGGTCCAACAGGTAGCCCAAAAATGGTGTACGTAGAGCCCTGAGTTTGTAATCAACCTCGCGGTTGCAGTGATGATAGTGACTGCAGTGACCAGAGAATCATTAATCCAGCGATATGCCGTCGTGTCAGTACAAACTTGAATCTAGAAGAATTGGGGCTCGGCTGAGGAAATCCGATTATTGACCGGGGTAGGCGAACCAGTTAAGGAAGGTTTGCCTTGGAGCACGCGCTCTGTCTCCCGAGACAGCTCTGCAGGAGGTTCTGGAGGTAGTGCGGGATGTCTTTGCCTATAAGATCGACGGGGATGCTGCGTTTGGCTGTCGGGTTGGATTTGCTTAGTTCGTAGTGCGCCCAAAGATGTGCGACAAGAGCGTGCCACGGGTCGGCTGTTTCGCATGTTAACCCATTTTGGTCATCTGGACCCTCTTGCTTGGGAGCAGGGTTACCATTGGTAGCTGTTTTAGTTTCTGTATTTTTAGCTGTTTCGTCAGACGTGTTGTGGCCTAGAATATTGCCTGGTTCCTCAAGCTTGGGAACGTAGTCACTTCCCTTGCTGGGCTTTTTCGGGTTAGCTAGCGTCTCGCCAACTTCTTTCGCGGCAGCTAATTTCTCGCTAGCCTCACTATGTGATTTCTCGAGTGTTTTCCGATAATCGTCGGGGTGGTTCGCATAGTACCAACTCGCAAGCCACAACACCTTATTAAACATAGGAAACCGGAACTTGGCAGGCACACGGGTCTCCTTTTCGATGCGGGCGATCTCCAACTGGGTGACCATATCTTTCATAGTCAAGAAGTTGCCGCCTATGACGATCGAGTCTTGCGGGGTGTACACCGCATGGATCCAACCACTGGGTATAATAAAGAGGTCGCCTGCACCGAGGGTCACCCGGGTCCCGTGCGACGGCGACACTTTCTTTCCTCGCACCGTTTTGGAGTAGTCGCAGAACCACATGAAGTTTTGGTTCTGCTCGTTGCACCACAGCTGGTACAACGCCAAGTTGTCGTGGGTGGGAGGGAACATCAAGAAGGTCTTGGACCCCGAACACACCGTGTAGTACACCAGGGTGCCGCCAAAGTCGACGTGGAAGTCAGTGAAGGACCCAGCCACCGACATCAAGCAATACGCGGTGACCTGGGGCCGCGGCTGCGCGTCGTCGCGCGGCCACACCGTGTCGACCAAGTCGAGGTCTCGCACCATTTGCGGGCGCACAAACTGCTTCCCCAACCCATCGACCTGGGATATTTCGAGAGAGATAACGTTGCGGATGCGATCTCGGTTTTGCGGTTCCTCGTTGAAGTAGTCGCGCCACTGGCCCATTGACCACGCCGGCACCACGCCCTGTTGCGAGAGCACGTCCATCACCTCGATGGAAGCATCGGCGCCCACCTTCTCGGTGATGGCGTCTAGAGTAAGGGCCGTGGGGTGGAACGGGAAGTGCATATCCACCTTCTGCAAGTCGGCATTGCGCACCAAGATCGGATTGCGCCCCACGGTAGTGAGCGATGTTTGGTGCTGGACTTGGTAAGGGTTGTCGCTGTCGAGCTCGTACAGAAGGAGACTGGCAACGTGCGGGTGGGCCGACTTGTCAACTGCAAAGTGCTCGCCGTCGTTGAGCGCGACATAGTCGATGTGCACTCGGGCTCTTTTGGACTTTCGCCGTAGCGTGGAGGGCCCGTGGTGGGGTTCACACCGCAGGCAGTGGTAGCTGTGGATGCTGGCGACGTCGGGCTGACCAAGTCCAACGCACCGCGTGTGGTACCACTGGCCGCACACCCCACACTCGATCCACGACACCACGCCGCCGCGTTCCTCCAACGGCTTGTTGGTACATATCGGACACCGTTCCATGATGATGGTCTTTCGGTTCGGTTCGCGAAAAATGGGGAAAATAAGGGCGGAACAAATCGTAGCGAAAGCGCAAAGTATACCGCACACGAGCATACCAATACAAGTACACCAAGTACACCTAGTACACCTACACAAAAAACACATCTAGAAGTTGAATAGTACCATGCACGGATACAAAAGATGTGTTTTTGGGACGGTGTGGCGACGCATGGCGCTGAACGGCCGCTTCACCGAGCAACAGGCCCGGTTCCTCGAAGAGTACAAGATCCGCACCTTGCTCGAAAGACCCATCTACCACTATGCCAACAGAAAGCTTCCCAAGTTTCTGATGGAACGGCTCTATCGGCAGTCGCAGTCACTATCAGACGAGTTCATAGTCACCAACGCCAGTGATACTATCGAGCGGTTGTTGGTGTATAATGCGCGGCGCCTCCGCGAGTTCCGCAACTTGCCGTATCTCGTGGTGTTGAACCCGTCCATCTCAAACTCGTACAACACGTACCTCCAGACGATGTCGCTGCTTATCACAGCCTCGTTGGACCCGCCTGCCTCTGTAGAAGATAACAAACACTTTACTGATACCGTTTTGGCCAACTTCATGGAAGTCCACGCAGACACCCTTCCTAGCTTATCCAAAGGCTTTAACGAGGTGTTGCACCTTTTGGACGCCGAACAAATCAAAACTTTCCTCGACTCGCACCTCAAGGAACGTATCAGCATGAGGCTAATTGCCCACCAGCACATTCTGTTGACGGAGTCGTTGACCAGCGGCCGCTACGAGCAGGGCGGAAGGTACAATGGGGTAATTAAGCAGCTTGATATTCCGGAGGTGATTCGGAAAAACGCAGAATTGGTCAACGATATATGTCTTATGAAGTATGACCAGTCGGTGCCTATAGTTATTGACCACAGTTTGTATACACAAAATTACTGGAGCAAAGACTCGGATAGCAAACCAGACAATAACCCAGATATCCTCAAGTTTCCGTACATAGAGTACCACCTAGACTATGTATTGACGGAGGTGTTCAAGAACTCGTTTCGCGCCCAGATTGAAAACAACGTCGATCTGCCTGTCCACGTCACAGTGCTGACCTCGTCCGACCCGTCGTATCTCGAGCTTCGTATTAGAGATAAGGGCAAGGGTATCAGCTCCAAAACACTTCTGCACATATTTGACTACTCTTTTTCAACGTTCGAGTCGGGCGAAGGTGACAGCTACAAGACCCTTAATGTCCCCCCGGGCGTGGGCGGGAATGTGGTTGCCGGTATGGGTTACGGACTACCATTACTGAAGAACTACGTAGAGATATTCAATGATACCCTTCCAAATGGTGTGTCTAAAACAAAGGGACTGTTGTCTATACAAACATATCACGGCTGGGGCACCGACATCTACATCAAGACTGTGGGATATTAGACTAAAGTAACAGTGAAAAATACACCATAATAGAGACATATTTCACACCTTGCACCTCTCTAAACTGGCTAGCTTCACATCTCATGTATTCTGAAATAGAAGTTCTCTTATCACCTACAATTTATTTCAGTACATCCTATTTAATGCGCACATCACCCCACATTCGCACTAAGAATGCCAAATACATTTGGCGTTTTTGGGGTTCTTTTGGCGTTCTCGCGATAGCAACCAACATGTATACTCCACACACGTCGTTTCCTGGCTTGGAGCAACTGGACCCAGTCACGGATACCAACACCAATGACCCATGTGACTTGGATGCCGAATTGCACTCTTTTCTCATCAACAGCGATCCGTCCGAGTGCAACCAGAACTTGTCCATCTACATCAAGTTCATCATCGACAACGTCTACAGTGTCAACACCCAAGACAATGGGCGCACATACCACTCGCTTTCGATCCATGCATTGAAGTTGTTGAACCTGAACATGTTTGTGAAGAACTACCACTTCTGTATAGGCAAGATCTTGGCCTTTCTCAGTGCGCTCACGCAAGCCGACCCGGCGCCCGCCGACGACCCCGTCACCTACGAAAAAGAATGCTTGAAAGAGTTCTTGTGTATTGTGCTACTTCTACTCCTTAAGATCAAAAACGAGCCTCCATCCAAGGAAACTTCGGGGCTCGATGTCATCGAGTACGACCAGATCATAGCGGCCTTGCAAGAGTACGACTTTGTGATCACCATATCCAACTTTATATCCTCAAACGTAATCAGCATAAACGGCGACAATCTGGAGTCGACCTCGTTTACCCTCCTCAAGTTCAGCTGTGATATTTTGTTCGAGTACTTGTACCATATTATCTTGCTCACCAATAGGGAATTCGACGACTTGACGAACCGCACCAACTTGATTCCCACTCTTATCAAGTACCTTTTGTCGAACGAAAACTTCAATCATTACGAAATTTTTGGTGACTCGTTCCAAGACGAACACAAGCTTATTGCCTACGAACAGTTCAAGCTTTTGTTGTTCATCAACGAGCAGTACTTGATGAAATCGTACTCGTGCCAGGTGCCCAACAAGGTTTTCGAAGGCTTGATGTTTCCTGACAACAACAATAGTATCGACAATCACTCCAAAATCACTGGTTTTATCAATCTCATTATCTACCACCTAAACAGAGAAGATTCGCGCATCATCAAAATCCTCATCCTCAAGTTTCTCTACCTTGTTTTCACCACCTCGTACACCGTTAAGCTCATCTACATGAACGATCTTCGAATATTGGTGGAGATCTTCATCCGTGAAATGAATGATTTGGACTACACTACCGAAAGCGAAAATGTCATTCTACTTCTAGCATACCTCAAAGTGTTGCATCCACTTCTCCGGTTTTCTCAAATGAAAGAAGTGGAAATGGGCCACAAGAAAAAAGAATTGGTCCATTTATTGGAAAATATCGTCATAAATGTAGACTCGGGGAGCCCGTCCCAGAATGGTCAACTGGAAGATCGCGCGGCCATAGCCAAATTGGCTGCGAAATGTAAGAAAATCGACTGGCTCAACCCAAAATCCCAAACTCCCCTTCCTCAAACCACCACCCCCAAGCATGCCAAGCACTCTGATCTGATATCTCAGGAAGATCCATCTGATCTCGATGCCAACATTTCCACCGACAGTCTTGATATTTCTCTCAATCGACGCCCATCAGTAAGAACTTCGTCCAGGAGCGATTTCTATAATCACAGAACTTCCAACCATCGCAACTCGGTCTACGAAGATAACAACAATAACGTATTTCTCTCTGAAAACTTTAAGTCCTTGGCAGTATCCACCCCGGTGGAGTCTCGGTGGGCACAGCCCGAGCAAAATGTGCTTGATCTACCTCAGGGGTACCTTGCCAATAAGGCACTTCCAAAAGTTCCAGTGCCAATCCCTGTTCCTCAAAGGAAACAGGCGCAGTTCTACAAGAACGATGGTTCATCTTCGTCTTCAGTAAATTCGGCTTCTCTGTTGGTGCGTAAAGCATTGAAGAAGAAAGCCCCCCCTCCACCTCCTTCACCCCATACTTCTAATTCATCTCGAAAGAATAGCACGTCACCACCTCTTCCCCCTCCCCCAAGAAGAAGGAAGTGAAGATTCCACCTCTTTTGAGAAGAGAAGATAATTATAAAAGTTAAGTTGATTGTTTTTGCTCTGTACATCTATTTGCGATTTTATAGATACTAATTACATACTAATATCCTCCTTAAAACTCAAGACATCATCAAACCGTAACCCACTAATCTCGGTTCTGGTGTAAGAGTCCAAGTCCTTACCTATAGATTCGTCATTATCATTGTCAAATATATCGCTTGAAGCAACCAAAACAAGGCCCCTCGATCGTATAAGGGGGACTAGCTTTGGCACAAGATTCAATAAATGTATTGATGTAATCAACCCAATTAAATTGTTACTTATTGTAAAGTCGACCGCTTCTTTAATGGATCTGATGGTGGTTTCTTGATGCTTGCAATCGTTGGGCTTAACACTCTTTTTACTAATGTCATCGAGTAGTAATCCATTGGTGGTTCTCGATTCAAACTGACTCTTCAGGTTGTTGTATGTCACACCGTTCATGATCAAGAACACTGGAAAGTTTGGCTGTTTCCAGTTCAATATTTTACAAATAAGTGAGTTGGATGAAAGGAAGATGATCGAACGGCCACGGCTACCCACACTTGACCCCGAGTTCTGTGGTGACACTGAAGACTTTGAACTTCTGACATGATTGAAAACGTCATTCAAAGTAAAGTCAATGAAATTGTTGACATTCAGCTGGATGTTTCCAACAAATGGTAGGTTTTCCAACTCATAGGTCGATGGGAATATCAATTCCAAGTTCAAGTTGATATCCACACTCAAGACATCCAAGAGAATATCCAATGGCAAGAAAATTATTCTGAGTAACTTTTTAATCAAACCAATATCCTTGTATGTCATTCTTGAAAGATCCTGGATAACCTTGTTGTAGTCAAAAAGGTTGTTTGTGATTGAGCTCAACTGTTCTAGCGAAAGATTAGGCAAGTAGAGATCAATATCTTCGGTTATTGATATCGACCAATGTGGGCACACGATTGGAGTTCCATCGTTGAGTAGACAAATTTTGATACGAAGGTACTCGCCCGATAATGAAGTGGCTGTAACCACTGAAGAGGTGGTATCTGAAGTCGTAGCCACACTACCAGACCCGTTGCCATTTGCTGGAGCGTTCGAGCCATTGATGTTTGGGGGAGACAAGAAATTATTTGGACTCAATCCTCCAGCAGCATTCAACTTCAAAGTTTGGCTGTTCTTGACAAAGCTGGTGGATGATTTCCAGTATGTATCGAACTTTGATGTTTCAAGCAAGTTTCCAGAAAAGGGGAATATGATCTGGTACTTGAATTTTAGTTCACCTATATTTCTGAGTCTCAAATCAAACAATGGGATTTGAATGGAATTGATCTCTGGCGAAGATGTATCGATGTGAGAGAACGATAATGCTGTCGTCTTGGCGATTAATCTGGTTCCAAACTTTGGAAAGATTTCAAAGTCTATTCTAAATTCGGGAAGCGAATCGATTTCTGTTTGGAACACACAGTTGTAGAAGGAGTTTGTATCATTTGATAGTGGGAGAAGGATATTTCTCGGCACTATATCAGAAATGTTGGATGTGAGAGTCAATCTTCCAGGTTTCAAATCAGTTATTACGGAATCAAATAGAGTGATGAAGTTGGAATCATTAGGGAAGATTAGCTCGATCAATACCTTTTGCTCCAAGAAATTATGGCCGTATCTTCTTAAAGGCAATATTGGAGGAGGCAATTGAAGATCAGGGATATTATCTACATTATTTTCTTTATTGATCCTTCCGCTATCTTCTGAATCATCGTCGTTCTCCGTTATGGAGGGGAACGAAGTCTGGAACGAGGGGTCAAGTGGCGAAACACCCTTTGACGTATTACTTGCCAGGCTACCCAAACTTCCATTGCCGCTATCTCCATGACTCTCATTCTTCTTCAGGGTCAAACTATTGGAATACTTTAGTAATTCATTCAACACTTCAATGTGGCCCTCAAGCACACAGTAGTATAACACATTGTAGCCATCCTGGTCGACTACATCTACTTTAGCACCATGCTTGAACAACTCCTGGGTTGTTTTGACATGTCCTTCTAGTGAAGAATAGAATAAAGGCGTCCATTTGTTGAGTCCATCGGTTTTATTTATATCAGCACCATACTGTATGAGCAACTTTATAAGCTTATAATGGCCCGATCTGGACACAACATGTATGGGAAATAATCCCTCGACATCTTGCTGGTTTGTGAGTTTTTTGGATTTACTATTGGATAAAAGATATTCCACCGTATTGTAGTCACCGAATTTACAAGCATAGTTGATAGGTAAATATTGAAGCTTACCTTCTTCGCATTCTGGAAAGCAGTCACTTCCTGCCTTAACGAGCTCAGTAATAACTTCAAAATTGCCATATTTGATAGCGAGAAGTAACGGAGACATCGATTCGTTGTCTAGATCATCGATATGAGATTTAGAAAATAACGGCAAGATCAACTCAAGTAAGTCCAAGCGATTATTTTGGGAAGCATAATGCAACCCGCTCCTTCCATTAAAGTCTTTGCTTATCAAAAGTTCGGTTATAGCTTGTGGAGGCAAATTATTCACAATATACTTGATGAGAAACGATCTAGAGTGGACTATCGAATCGGAAGAGTTGATGACTTTGACACCATTATTGATTATGACGTGGTTTTCGAGAGCAGAAGGTGCAGATGGGATAGAGCAACATTCGTGGATAGCGTTTCTGTTGTTGTGGAAATCTTCATTAACAAATGTAAAGTCAATCTGGTAATCAATTAATCTCAAGAAAAGTTCAAGGAATGAATCTGAAATTTTAAGATTGGAAATTGAAAGCAAGAAGATCTTGGAGAGTTTATTGATGGAAGCCGAGTCAAACTTGGTGGATGAAATCGTTGATTGGTTGGGAGAGCTCTGAGGAGCATTTTTGGATACTTTATCGATCCACCGGGACAACAACGAAATATCTGTATCTTTGGTCGTAGCAATATTGACAAATGAAGTGTAGAGCTCATCAATTTCATTATTATTGATATTGAACATAGAATCACGACGAGCTGACGAACTGAGCTCGAAATCTTTGTCTGTAGTTGAACGTGGAGGAGGAGTGGTAGTAGTAGGTTTGATGGTGTCGGTAGGTACGTTAGGATATCCTAAAGATGAAAAGTCACCATCCAAAATGGACTCCAAATCAAAAAGGTTTTGGGTGACAGTATCACTTACTTCATTAATTTCATTCTTGTGAAATACAGGCTGTACACTTACAGCAGTCAGTATAAACAATTCCTTTGTGTGGGATTTGGACCTTTTGTCCCATTTTTTGACCACTTTTGAAAACCCTGTTTCGTTTAGCTCAATAAACTGCTGCAATCTGATAAGATCTTGGTGGATTTTCTTGAAGTTTTGGTACAAATTGAGGTACGATATGGAATTGCGAAAGTTGGATGGCAGTTGCTGGCCAGTCTGAGGCTGAGAGGCTTGGTCGTAGCTCAAAAGTTCGTTCTTTTTCATTATCAAAAGATCAAGATTGACTGCCAAATTGGCCTGTTTCTCCAAGTAAAACGAGTTGACCTTCTCTAGTTCTCTCTCGACGCGAAAGAAAAAGGACGCCTTGTTTTCTTTTAGACGCTGCTGGATAACCATCTGCACGTTTGAGCCGGTTAAGTCATCACAGGTGGGAATGGCGAGTTGTTTTATCAATTTCTTGAGTGATTTGTAGTCGATGAAATGGCCAGAGTACTCCGGTAATTGAAGCTGCCTGGAGGCAAGATATTTACCAAACTTCATTCTCAGTACCACAAACTAGAATGTCAGCGAGAGAAAGCAGTGGATATATGGTTCTTTTAGTAGTATGTGGGTGTATCTGGCGGCTTTCTTAGGTGTCGGAATTATTTGCAATTATCAGGCACGTGGAGGACAATAGCCAGGGCACGCAGAGCGGCGTGGGCTTACGCTGCAGAAAAGTTAAAATCATATAAGATGAACAAGAGATGAACATATGTGTTTGGTTTAAAGCAGTAGCATCAAGGATTATGCGTCTTGGTGGCGTACTAGGTGTAGCGGTGTAAGGTAGACGGATAACGACTGATGTATAGCTGGTCCTGCATACCGCAACGCCAATCTAGGATGGTGATAGCTGCAAATGACTCCTGAAAACACGTAGAGACTTCGGGCTTATCACCACAGGTCCGTAAAAGGACCAAGTAGCTCAGACACACTAATCAATCAAAACTGTGTGCGCATTATAGCATGTAGCTCAAAGGTAGTAATACTCGCACGATAAGCACCGCAAGATTTGCCTCTCACTCTTCTACTAATAGAGAAACGTTCTGAGACATGTAATCCCAGAATGTTTAGATCTCTACAAGCTAGGCTATTGTTACCTTATTCTCACCTTTATTAATCTATGTATTTGCTAAATGCACTCCAATAGTTAAGGCTAGCACAACACTCTGGCAATTCGCTTCACCTCCACACTCTACTGCTATGTGAACTTTTTTTTCACTCTTTCTGGGAGTTGCGCGTTTTCAATTATATGTGAATAAGCTCTCTATGGCAATAGATGTAAAGTGTTGGTATACCATAACTAGGAGGATATAGAACGAGGAGATTAAGCTTTCTTGGCTTCGTCGAAATGTTCCTTGAACTTGTCAGCGTTTTCCTTGTTGCCAAATCTGATAGCTAAGGTTTGAGCTTCTGGCTCACCTTCAGAAATATCGGCAGTCACAGTATAGACCCACGATCTGTCGGAACCAATATTTGGCTTTAATTCGTAAGTTGGGGAGATCAAGTGGTTGGCACAGATCTTCAAGGTTTTATCTCTTCTCATCAAGATTCTGGTCTTACCGGTTTCTTTGTGCTTAAGGAACTTGACATCTCCGGTTCCTCTTTCCTTCCATTCCTTGGTGTCACCATGGAATCTGAATAATTTGGCACGGACCTTGTATAATACTTCTTCTTCTTCCTCGTTGGTCTTGACTTCGACCTTTTCTAATTGAACCAATGGTTCGAAATGCACATCGGCTTCTTCTTCGTCAGCCACCTCGTCGCCTTCGGGCTTCTTTTCTGTGGCCTCTTCTTCCTTTGATTCTTCGTCCTTAGTCTCTTTCTTTTCTTTTTTGGCTCCAAACATGGCGAATACATCGGTAGATGGCACCTTTGGTGCTTCACCAGTAGTGGCTTCAGTCTTTGGTTTAGTATCTTCACTTGACATTGCTGATTATGGTGTTTAAATTCAACTGTGTCAGTTTTTTTCCCTGGTTTTGACGGTGGATCGACGAGAAAAAAAGATCTAGACTGCCCAATCGGGAAGTCTATGACATCGCGCCATCACTACAAAAAAAACACTATTATGGAGGGTAAAGATCCTGGAGGTATAATTAAATCTATATACATGGATATGTCCTATATGTTACGAGTCAATGGTTATTAGCCTGAGTCTATTTGTTACGAGTCAAGACGGAGTTTGTCAACAATTCCAAGGCACTTCTGGCATCGGAAGGAGGCAACACTTTCAAGTTGTCAAGAGCTTTCATACAGTATTCGGTTGCCATTGCACGGGTTTTGGTTACACCATCATACTGCTTTACGGCATTGCGAGCAATTTCGATGTCTCCCGGTTGGCTGAACTTTCTGGCAATCAATTCACCTAATTCGGGGCGTTCTCTCCACGCAAACAAAATAGGAGAAGTGGCCAAGCCCAACTTGAGATCAGCCTGACTGGGTTTACCAATGACGTCGTGGTTCGAGGTATAGTCCAACATGTCGTCTACGATTTGGAAACACAACCCCAAGTTTCTTCCAAACTCATAGCAGTTTTCTACAATATGGTCATTGGCACCACTCAAGACAGCCGAGGCCCTAGCCAGTTTGGACATGAGCGAGGCCGTTTTCAAATAGGTTTTATGTAAATAGTACTCGAAAGCAGCATCGACATTGACCTGGTGGTCGACTTCCTGGGGCACGCTGACTGCGTATTGGTGTGATTTGGTGGGGACTTTCCCTGTAGGTTCCGGTATGGTCTTAGCATCGCCGTCATTGTTGACTACATTCTGGCTTTCGTTGCTCACCACGGTGTTTTTCAACTGCATAAACTCCCCTTCAACCAAGTTGGCTATGGTTGTAGACAACAATTCAATGACTTCTGGGTTTCTGAGTCTGGCAATTGCAACAGATGCTCTTCCCAACAAAAAGTCACCTGCCAAGACCGCCATTTTGTTGGTGAATGCAATATTGCCACTAGGACGGCCTCTACGGGAGTCTGAAAGGTCAATGACGTCGTCATGAAGCAACGAAGCGGTGTGGATCATCTCTACAATCTCGGCCAAACGGCGCTGTTTGGGCAAAATGCCATTGGCACTGTCGAATTCCGGAAGCTTATCCATTGGTTTCGACAATGGGTCTAATATAACCTTGGGGTTTATACCATGTAAGATGGCCAACGGCGAAATCAGATCGTCAACGGTTTTGCCTGCAACCGAGGTAGCAGAGGGTGTTCCTTTGTAGTGCTCTTGTTCAGTGACGTCGTCGCTGTCAATTTTTATTCTAGTTCTCTCGCTCTCTGGGATTTTCAGCAACGCTTTGGATAATAATAATACAATAAGAGGACGGACGTTTTTGCCCTCGGCTTCAAAGTAATACGACGATACTCTGTTCAATGTAGGGTGGCCAGATCCAATCAAACTGGCTATGGACTTAGCAAGATTGGACATTTCATGGCTGACTATGGAAAACGGGTCGCTGAACTTGTCATTCTGAGGCTGGACCAATTTCTCAGCGGTTTCAATGGCGGTCTTAAAACTGCTCACTTTACAGGCATTGGAACTGACGAGGTCTCTATGGCTGATCCTAATTCTCGGGATTCTCCTATTTATCCCTCTCATCCTGTCTCAACTGCTCTATCTCTACCTATGTATCGCGACTTGTTCTGTTCAGTTTTTTACTCAATTGCTTGAGCGCACACGACGGGGTTTGGACACAAAGGGGCGGTAGGAATAGTTAACACCATGTAGAGAGAAAAGGTAGGGCGTAGAGTATACAACGATACAATCAGGGGTATCCACTAGAATTGGAGAAGACGAGTTTTTAAAGGACGTTATGGTGATGTTTCTCGGTGATTTTAGACTGAAAAGGCGTGAAATTTACGAAATTGATATTTTTTCAGTTGACATTCATGAAATTTTACGATATTTTGAAACATCAGTTTGAAATAACTACTTTTAGATCATTTTCTCAATACGTGGTTCATTATTTGTGGATAGCAATTGAAAAATCTTATCACTATATATTATCACTATATATACTATTTGATTTTCTAAAACATCCACTCTCGCAAGACTGTATCCGTGAAATTTCACTACTACTCCAAAAAGCTACTTTGGACTGCAAATGGTTCTGAAGTTGAATGCACAATTTCGCAATTGGGTCGTAACTCGGCTTGAACATATGTAGTGCTCATTTTCTGATAGCATAGTCGCACACCTGGTTATGTGACGCACTCATGGGTACGATTGATATCGTATTGATTCTCTAATAGCTCAGTTTGATACCACTGGTCAATGGACTTAAAGTTTACTTTGATGGGATTCTTTTTGCAATGGTTTCCTCTCTACGATGCTGTATTTACTAGTATGGGTAGCTCATATATCTCATATGTATTCTAATTAGTTCTATTTAGCATCGCTAGGGACAATCAAGATTATGAAAAACCGACACTTCTAGTTTTAATTCAAAATACTCACATTAAATTCGGGTTGATTCTGGTTGTTCAGTCAAAGTTGTCAGCCTTATAGTTGCGTTTATTACATCGCTTATTTATTGAAGGTTCCCTGCTTTGGTCCCCTTCTTGAGGCTCTTTAGGTACAATTCAGGAGGCGTGACTGTTCCCAAACACCTTAAACCATGCAAATCCATATAAGTGAGCCCCAACATGTAACTAGCATTGACCCATCCAAACCCTTCGGTCACTACACCCTTAAAGTCCAAACCTTGGTTACCGTACTCTGCATCCACTTTATGCGAAATTGCTCCCTTGGTGACATTATACTTTTCTACAACAACACCATTGTAGTCTACGAATTGCTTGATCATCATGAATAGCCAGCGGTACGCCAAGCGGGTGGCCACATCGCGATAACCGTAGTTTTCAAGACCAATCCATGCCAACATTTGGTGGGGTGCCCAGCCAAATGGATAGTCCCATTGACGGGAAGGACGCATCAAATTGACTTCTCCTCTGGATGCAAGTGTTCCGCTAACCAAACCACCGTATTCCTCGAGTTTTTGGGTAGAATCGGTCACAAATTTACGTGCTTGCTCCGGAGTGGCTACTTTAGCCCATAGTGGCCAGAAAGCGGTGGCAGAAACGTACTTGGTTTGCTTGTGGGTCTTGACATTGTAGTCGTAAAACATCGAATCTTTTTCGCTCCAAAGGTACTTTGTCATAGCCTGTTGACGGTTTTTGGCTTTCGTAAGCCATTCTTCAGGCTCGTAAGAATCACCAGAGGAAGTGGTAAATTTTCCTCCGAAATGGTGGGTAATAATTTGAGCAATATCGATTTCGTACTTGTACAATAACGAGTTCAAGTCTACGGTAGCCAAGTGCGCACAAACACCTTCCAACCTATAACTTGTATCATGACCCGATTCTCTTACTGCTCTATCATGTAAGAAATATTCATCTAATGTAGGTTCTCTGATTTCCTTGCTATTATACTTTTCAATAAACTCTTCTTGAGTTAAATTATGCTTCTTAAGATATGGACCCAAGATGTTTTCAAAGTGAGTGGATTCGGTTTCTGGTGGAATACCATCACCTTCTGGATGATAGCATGACAATTGTGTTTCTGGATCGAGTCTAGGTTCGGCAAACCAAATGTTCGAGTACTCCTTGATGGCGGCTTCTGTGGCTCTGCGCAAGAAATCATGAGTTTCTTCGGCTTTTTCTGGGAATATTTCATTGGTTTTATCAAACACTCTCAAAGTCATATCGGTCAAGAAAGGAGGTTGGGATCTTCCCAAGTAATACGATCTATTGGCGTTCAAGATCTTGCCGTAATGGTCGATTTCGTAAATGAAGTTTTCGGTCATTCCTCTGGCCAATCTCAAATGCTGGTGATTAGCAGTTTTGGTCACGTCACTGAGTAATCCTAGGGTTTCCATATACGAATCCCAGCCGTAAAGCTCATTGAATCTGCCTCCAGGAACAACGTACGGTTCGTGGATCAAGGAGCCGGGAAGGTCGGGATCTGGCCTGGAACTTAAAGCCAATAGACCGGGCCTTTTATTAATGGATTTAATGTAGTCTGCATCGATATTTTTGGGCAAATATTCCACCTTCAACGCAATGCTTGGGTTGGCTTCTTTGATTGAGTTGAAATAGTCGAACTGGTCTTTTCTGTTGTATGGAATGTAGATTCTGTGACTTTCTTTATTACGCACAATATTACCACTTTCATCGGTGGTTTCTTCTATAATTTTACTATCACGAGCCATTTGAACGATGTTATCCTTGGATATCTCTCTGGTCAAGTTGTTCCAAAACCTTTCCGAAATAAGTCTCCTGAGTCTTTCTACGGGGTTTTCATTGAGTCTGGCTTCGTCCAAGATCATCTGGTTCATACCAAATCTTCTGGCAATAGTAAGTTCTTGTAATAGATTACTCAACATATAAGTGCCTCTTATAGGTTCCCTGCGGTACCCGTTGGAATTGACGGTTCCTAGCATGAGCATTTTGGGCCCGGAATCATCGGCAGTGATCTGAAAGTTGTTGTCTGTATCTTCATTTTCAAGCAATTCTTTAAGTGTGTAGTCTATATCGTTGATGAAAAACTTTTTGGGTCTGATGGTCGATTCGTCAACTGAAGATCTGCGGGTGCCTAACGGCGAATTGATGCTATTTTGGGATTGCGCAAACACCGCATTCATATCGGGAACGTCGTCATCATAGTATGGAATTATCGAGGGTTTTCTTCTGATCTCTCGGTTCTCTGCGATATTAGTGTCGGATTCACTATAAGGCACCTTCTTTGCCCCCTGTTTGACTTCTTTGAGTTCTGGGGTGGGTGACCATCTCTCAAAGTCTTTAAATGTGCTGGGGTTCTCCACTACTGAAAAAGCTCTAGAATGTTTCAGGGGTAGCTTGGGGGAGCTCTTATCTTGAGGACCAAGGGATGTATTCTTGAATAGATCTGATGCTGTCATAATGAACAGTGTGTTTGCAATCTAGTAACTCCGAGACGATAATGATCTTTATAGATTTTCGGTGTGCGGGTCGTGAAAGTTGCAACAAAACGATAGCAAGAAAGGGTCCGAAGAACGTCATAGAAAATGAAGGCTCACACGGTGTCACAGCACCTGAGGTCGTGCTAGGATCCATCTATAGCCCATAAGCTTTTGGCACGACATCATAACTACCCTTGACGTTGGCCCCCTAGCCGTGATTAGCCACCAAAGAGGCTCTGTAGGCGCGCACGTGAATCTTTTGTTGCTCCCCCCTCGTCACTACACAGGATTCAGAGTGCACCGAGACACAGAGGCACAGAAGTACACAGAGGTACACACAAGACCGACCACACGTGACACTAGTACCACCTGGCGGGGACTTGACACCACGTATCGCCGAGACGAGGGGTCGTCACCTCCACTGTCATTAAGTACTAACTCAAATGGATCCATTCGTTGGTTTGTTTGAATTTTAGGTAGCCTCTTTTGTTAAATTCATATGACATCACAGATGCCATTCCGTTCCTGTCCACCCCGGCCGATTCATGTTTCACAGTCCCGAGAGCCTCGCCGCGCCCCGGGTGCCCGGTCTCCTCGGGCACAGCGATCCAGTCGCCCGGCCACGCCATAGGCGTGGGCCAGTCACGTGCGCCGACGTCCCCATGGACTTACCCCATAAACTAATTGTTGCGGGGCAACGTATAAATATCGACACAATTCTCCTGCAAAATTCCAGTTCCAACTGAAATCTAGCATTCTGAGATCTAGTTATTTTCAGGTTTAGTTTTATTTAGAGTTATACACTATGGTCAAAGTTACAGTTGCCGGTGCCGCCGGTGGTATTGGTCAACCATTATCGTTATTGTTGAAAATCAACCCTAATATCGACGACTTGTCACTTTTCGACGTTGTTAATGTGCCAGGTGTTGGAGCGGACTTGTCTCACATAAACTCCGACTCCAAAACCACCACCCACTTACCTTCTTCTAGAGAAGACAAGACTGCCTTGGCTGATGCCCTCAAGGGTACCGACTTGGTCATCATTCCAGCTGGTGTTCCAAGAAAGCCAGGTATGACCAGAGACGATTTGTTCAACATCAACGCCTCTATCATCAAGGGTCTTGCTGAAGGCATTGCTGAAAACGCTCCAAAGGCCTTTGTGTTGGTTATTTCCAACCCTGTCAACTCCACTGTTCCAATTGTGGCTGAAACCTTGAAGGCCAAGGGCGTCTACGATCCAAAGAAATTGTTTGGTGTCACCACCTTGGACATTGTCAGAGCCAACACCTTCATTGCTCAAGTCAGCAACACCAAGCCTTCTCAATTCAACATCAATGTTGTCGGTGGCCACTCTGGTGAAACCATTGTGCCATTGTACTCTTTGGGCAACTCCAAGGAGTACTACGACAAATTGAGTGCCGAACAGAAGTCAGAATTGATCCACAGAGTGCAATTTGGTGGTGATGAGGTCGTCAAGGCCAAGGATGGTGCTGGTTCCGCTACTTTATCTATGGCTTACGCTGGTTACAGATTGGCCGAGTCTATCTTGAAGGCCATCACTTCGTCCGAAGACGTTGTCGAATGTACTTTCTTGGACTTGGACTCTTCTATTAAGGGTGCTGCTGAAGCCAAAAAGTTGGTCAAGGGCTTGGACTTCTTCTCCTTACCTGTTAAGTTAGGTAAGGCCGGTATTGAAGAAGTTAAGTACGACGTCCTTAACCAAGTCAGTGATGAAGAGAAGAAGTTGTTGGATGTTGCCATCGAACAATTGTCCAAGAACATCGAAAAGGGCGTTTCTTTCGCCAAACAGTAAACAGAGGGTGTTTTTTCACAGAGTAGAGCACATCCAAAAGGTGGTTCTTTTTATTCGAAGTAGTAGTTATATATCGAATATATCAGTCTACATCCAGTAACTTGTCTCCTATTCCGGTTCCAATGGACTGGCCGCTAAAGGCGTTCGCGAAAGTTCCGCGAGTCACGTGACTCCTTACATCCCTGGTGGCGTGTGTTGCACGTTTTCATAGAAAAAAGAAGTCCGCTTTAGAATTTTCTTAACAATCAACACTCAAGTACGCAATATCCCAAACATTGGTTAAAGAATTGATTAAACTGTTGTTTGGAACGCTTATCTAGTTATATATTTGATTGATTGGCTGATAAAGCACGGTACAATAGTGCCTTGAACACCTCCATACCCAAAACATGGAAGACATTCTTAGCTTCTCGAAGGAGCTCAACATTGAGTTATTTGACCAGGTTGTTGAAAAGTTTTACAAAGGATCAGGCGCTGAACAACAACAAGCGCAGACTATACTCAACCAATTCCAAGAACATCCTGAATCCTGGAAAAGATCCGATCTGATTCTTACAAATTCATCCAATCCCCAATCAAAATATATCGCGCTCTCATGTTTGAATAAACTCATTCAATACCGTTGGAAAACCATCCCAGAACAAGAGAGAATTGGAATTAGAAACTTTATTGTCAACATGATTATTTCGTTATGTGACAATGAGGAGGTTTTCGAAAAGCAAAAGGCCCTTATAAATAAAATAGATTTGACATTAGTATCAGTGTTAAAACAGGAATGGCCTCACAATTGGCCCCAGTTTATCCCCGAGATTGTCATTGCCTCCAGATCTTCTTTCAATGTATGTGAAAACAATATGATTATTCTTAAGTTGTTGAGTGAAGAAGTGTTTGATTACTCGCAAGACCAATTGACGCAAAGAAAGGCCCAGAACTTGAAAACGAGCATGAAGGCCGAGTTTGAAGAGATCTTCAAATTGTGTTACGAAGTGTTGGACAAAACCACAAAGCCTTCGTTAATCATAGCAACCTTGAACGCATTATACAAGTACATTCCTTGGATTCCCACATCGTACATATTTCAGACCAACTTATTGGATTTGTTATCTACCAAATTCTTGGTGCCCGCTGATACTCGAGCCATTTCCTTGAAGTGTCTTACTGAAGTCTCTGCGTTATCGTCTCCAGCAGATGAAATGAAATTCATTGAAATGTTCAAAAAGACCATGGACCAAATCTACCTCATTATTCCAATCTCCACCAACTTGAGAGCGTCTTACCAGGTTGCAAACTCCAACGACCAGTCGTTCTTACAAGATCTTGCCATGTTTTTATGTGCATTTTTATTGAACCATTTGACCCCCTTGGAACAAAACGAACAGTGGACAGAACTCTTGTTAAATGCCTTGTACTACTTATTGGAATTATCCAGAATTGAAGAGCGTGAATTGTTCAAAACCACCTTGGATTTCTGGAGCACTTTTGTCCACGGCTTGTTTTTAGAAATTCAAAACTTGCCTCAAAATGAATTAAATCCGTTATTACAGTTAACTCATGGTAATGCTATTAGATCCAACTCGGGAGGTGCTCCAAACCCAGCTCTTTTGGCGGAATTTCCTTTGAGACAACACAAGTACGCCAAAATCTTGTCTAAGTTGAGATTAGTCATCATTGAAAACATGGTCAGACCTGAAGAAGTGTTGATTGTTGAAAATGACGAAGGTGAAATTGTCAGAGAATTTGTCAAAGAAAGTGATACCATTCAATTGTATAAATCTATGAGAGAAGTTCTTGTTTACTTGACCCACTTGAACGTCAACGACACTGAACAAATCATGAGCGAAAAGTTGGCCAAACAAATAGACGAAAGTGAATGGTCATGGCAGAATATAAATACGTTGTGTTGGGCAATCGGGTCTATTTCAGGTACAATGAACGAAAGTTTGGAAAAGAAGTTTTTGGTGGCTGTAATTAAGGATCTTCTTTCATTGACTGAAATGAAGAGAGGTAAAGACAACAAGGCCGTTGTCGCTTCTAACATCATGTACATTGTTGGTCAATACCCTAGGTTTCTCAAAGCACATTGGAGATTCCTCAAGACCGTGGTCAACAAACTTTTTGAATTTATGCATGAAACCCACGAGGGTGTTCAAGATATGGCATGTGATACCTTTATAAAGATCACCAACAAGTGTAAGAAACATTTCGCTGTGATTCAACAACAGGAAAGAGAACCATTTATTATGGAAATCATAAGAAATATTCAGTCTATTACCGAAGATTTACAACCTCAGCAAGTCCATACTTTTTATGAAGCATGTGGTATCATTTTGAGTGCTCAAACTCAAAAGGACGCCAGAGACAAGTTGTTGAGCGAATTAATGGCTTTACCAAACATGGCATGGAGCACTATCATTCAAACTGCCGGTCAAGATCCCCAATTGTTAACCAACACTGAAAGTGTAAAGATTATTGCCAACATTATCAAGACCAATGTTGCCGTTTGTAAGGCATTAGGACCAGGATTTTACTCCCAATTGGGACTCATGTATGTGGACATGTTATCATTATATAAGGCTGTTTCCACCATGATTTCCGATGCAGTTGAAAAAGACGGTATTATTGCCACAAAAACTCCTAAGGTGAGAGGTTTGAGAACAATCAAGAAGGAAATCTTGAAGATGATTGAGACTTATATCAACCAAGCAGATAATGTTGAAGAGATTGTTAGAGATTTGGCCCAACCTTTATTTGCAGCCGTCTTGGAAGACTATAGCACAAATGTGGCTGACGCCAGGGATGCTGAAGTGTTGAACTGTATGACTGCCTTAGTTGCCAAAGCAGGCCATTTGATACCTGAAGGAGTTGTTTTAATCTTACAAAACGTATTTGAATGTACTCTTGATATGATAAAGGATGATTTTGTTGAATATCCCGAACACAGAGTTGAATTCTACAAATTGTTGAAAGAAATCAATTCAAAATCCTTCCAGGCTTTATTACAATTATCAGGAGATGCGTTCCAATCATTAATTAATGCAGCACTCTGGGCCTTCAAACATAATAATCGTGACGTTGAGGATAACGGTTTGATCTTGACCATTGATTTAATAGAGAATGTGGAAAAATTGGGTGACACTCCCTTCACCAAAGCTTTCTATGAAAACTTTTACTTCCAAATCTTGTCTGATACATTCTATGTTTTCACTCAGCCAGATCATAAAGCAGGTTTCAGATACCAGGCTCAATTATTGGCACATTTAATTCATTTAACTGAAGACAATGTCATCAAGTATCCCTTATACACTAGTGAACAAGCACCACCAGGAACATCGAACTCGGATTACTTGAAACAATACTTGGCTCAATTATTGTTGTCGGCTTTTGAAAACTTACAAGAAGATCAATTGGTCAACTTCCTTAATGTCTTAACCACAATCTACAACGACTTACATAAATTCAAAGCTACCTTGAGAGACTTCTTGGTTCAATTGAAAGAATTCGGTGGTGATCCAGTTGACTACTTATTCGCCGAGGATAAGGAAGAGGAAAACGAAAAGCAGAAAAAGATCCAAAGAGAAAAGGACTTACAAGTCGGTGGTTTGATCAAACCAGCTGACATGGATGACTAAGTCTTAGTCTTTATTCCATTCTAATCTTGTATATTACTGGTGTTATGAGTAAAATATAGCTTCGAATTCATTTTTTTCACACTTCAGCACATTTGATATCGTTGTGCCTTCATGAGCTTGCTCTCATATTGTGCCCTCCATTAAACGGGTAATCTCCGTTCTCTGTTTCCGTATATATGTTAAAATCATAATTAATTCGAGAACTGCGCGCTCATGCCCTAATTAGGCAGTCTACGTAGGCAACTTACCCGGACAACTCCGAAACTATATAAGGTGGCAAAAATCGCCTGCAACGCGGCCGGCGTTTCTTCTTCATCGCCAGAAGATCAATTTCTATCGAACATGGTTCTTGCCTTTTACCAGAACCATCCGGGAATTGTCTTTGTTAATGGTGTATCACTATTTTTTGGAACCAATTTTCAAGTTAAATTAAATTTTAATTAACTTTTGAATATATTTCCAGTTCAACTTTTTGAGGACAAGAACTTGAAGTGGAAATTGCAAACTGTTAATTAGAATTGAAAGGATTGGGAATCAAGCGTCTAATTGTATCTTAGTTCGTATGTGTCTGTTTATTTAGTGGTTATATACATGAGCCTAAACGGCTTTCTCCTGGTTGATTTTGTTGATGGACTTTCCGTATAACTTTCTGGAATCCATAATTTTAATGAAACTTCTGTTTGGACCTGGAATTTGTCCCTTGATGACCAAGATTCCAGATTCGGCATCGGCATGCAACACTTCGCAGTTGGACATGGTGCAGTTTCTGCCACCCATTCTACCTGCCATCTTCTTTCCTGGAAGAACTCTACCGGGATCTTGGTTACCACCCATACCACCAGCAGATCTGTGAGCTTTGGAAACACCGTGCGAAGCATTCAAACCTCCAAATCCGTGTCTTTTCATTACACCGGCAAATCCCTTACCCTTAGTCACACCCTTGACATCAACTAATTGCCCTGGAACAAAGTAGTCAGCCTTTAATTCTGTTCCAACTGGAATCAATCCACTTTCATCTCTTACTCTGAATTCTCCGATATTTTGTTTGGGAGAAACACCAGCTTTTTGAAAATTTACCAAGTTTTTCTCGCTGATATTCTTGAGTTTATCGATTTGGCCTAACAAAACCGAAGTGTAGCCGTGAGTTTCGACGGTTTTGTGTTGGATGACTTCACATGAATCGATTTCTACCACGGTGGCAGCAAACTGTTGGCCATCTTCAGTGAACCAAGAGATCATGCCTTTTTTGATGCCTAGTAACCCTGGTCTGCTCAATAAACTCTTTCTCAAGTTGGATAATTCTAACGAATGATTGACGCTTTTGACCTGAGTCCTTACTGAAGGAATGGCATGTATGGATGTGATTTGGGCGATTCCTCTAGAAAATTGCAAGGGCGCAAACACAGCCTTCCCTTGACTTATCGAAGACCATATACGGCTCATGATCAGTTGGTACTATTGTTTCAAAATGATTGATTCCGAGCCAGCTGGTGATCAACATATGAAAGATTTTCATAATTTTTTCTTGTGGTGAGTTTGCATGTTGGCACGAAAGGTGCAATTTGTTATTTACAGTTTTTGGGGTTTTTACAGTTTATATTACAAGATTTGTCCATGCTTTCCTTAAAGTAGCTATATACAACAAGCATAGAAGTATAGAAGTATCAAAAACTACTTGATCTTCTTTTCCTTCAATTTGATGGTTTCGTCATCTACAAAAATACCCTTACCCTTGTATGGTTCTGGTTTTTTGTAATTTCTGATCACAGCTGCAAACAACTTGACCTGTTGCTTGTCTGCACCTTCAATCAATAATCTAGTAGGACTTGGAGCAGTAACTGTTAATCCCTCTGGAATGTTAAGTTTGGGAATGTACGGATAGCCGATTTTGAGTGCGACTTGTTTGGTTCCGTTGGGTGATGTTTCAAGAGTGGCTCTATAACCGGTACCCACAAACTTGACAATAGCCAAATGACCTTCGGATGCACCAATGAAGTTGTTTTGTAATAATGCTCTGGTGGTTCCCCACATCGATCTTTGGATCTTATTTTCGGGGTCTTCAACACTCACATTTATAGTGTTTTCTGTCTGTGAAATTTTAACAAATTTCGGCACAGCAGTCTTCAATACTCCCTTAGGTCCTTTGAGAACTATTTGCCGATCTAATCTGTAAGTATCCTTACCTTTGGAGAAAGTTTTACTAAATTCAAATGGAATCTCCTCAACAGTACACAGGACTGAATCATTGAGTCTGATAGGAAGTTTTCCGATATTGGTTCTGCAGACAGTGCTGCTCGAAAGGTTCCGTCTTGTTATAAGACCTAGCCTAGATATGTTCATTATACCCACCTACGTATGGTTCGTCTCGAGTAGATTGATTTTTCAACGAAAATTTGTATCAGAATTATCACGTGCATTTGGCACGTGATAGATCATCTCAAGTCTCAGCTAAAATTTCACCATTCTAAGAGAAGACATACTACTTAGATAGTACAACTACACCTACAAAAATGGTCAGGCAGTTGAAACATCATGAGCAGAAGCTTTTGAAAAAGGTCGACTTCCTAGACTGGAAGCAAGACCAAGGTCACCGTGACACCCAGGTCATGAGAACCTATCACATCCAAAACAGAGAAGACTATCATAAATATAATAAAATATGCGGAGAGGTGAGGAAATTAGCACACAAACTTTCTATGCTTCAACCAACTGACCCTTTCAGAATAAAGCATGAGCAGTTATTGCTTGAAAAACTTTATGGAATGGGTATATTATCCACTAAATCCAAAATCTCCGACCTCGAAAATAAAGTGACTGTAAGTGCCTTTTGTCGAAGAAGAATTGCTACTGTGATGTGCCGTCTTAGAATGGCCGAAACCATAAAAAACGCAGTCACGTTCATAGAGCAGGGGCATGTCAGAGTGGGACCTAATGTCATTACTGATCCAGCTTACTTGGTGACCAGAAACTTGGAAGATTATCTTACTTGGGTTGACTCCTCAAAGATCAAGAGAAATGTTCTCAAGTATAAAAATAAGATCGATGATTATGAGTTATCCTAATCATTTCAACTGTACAATAAACATAAATTACATATCTATATAATCTTTAAGAATGTACATTTTTATACGATAATATTCATTTATTCTTTATCTAAGAGTCGAGGACAAAAATTTAAGTTATGTCAACTAGTGAAACAATAAAAAGAAAGTTGTCACCAAAACCTACCCAAACCAAACGATTAAACCAAAAGTATTATTGTACAGTAAACTAAAAGTTGGTATTCATCATCTTTCGCACGTCACTTTTCCTGTTTCCTGGAATCAAACTATCGTCAGACCCATTGAACGATTGAAATTGTCCATGAGAAGCATTGGGAGGTGATACAGGACCATTGACTGGTATTGACCCAGCAGGCTTGAACTTTCTTTGTTTGGTAATTTCAGTTGGGTTTAACATTACCACAGAAGCTCTAGAAAGTTGAGTTGCTGATGGAATACCTGTAGTAGCACTAGACAAACTAGTATTGGATGCGCTGGCGGGTATAAATGCTTGGCCTGAACCAAAAGAAGCCTGAGATTGGTTCAATGGCGAGCCTTTGGGCGACGTCCAACCTTCTAGAGGATTATGTGGTTGCACTGGACCGTTGGATGGATTTTTGTGTCTAGGAGCAAAATCAGTGTAAGTCTGTAAGGTAGACTTTCTAATATCCGAAGCGTTACCTAATTTTTGCAATGGTGGTAATTCACGCGGAGGCACCATTGTGGCCGGGTGGGCTTCTTGGGCAGGGTATTGAGCATATCCTTGGTGATTTTCGGTCACATCAGGATAAATCGAAGAGGTAGTAGTCATTCTCTTCTCATGGTCGGTATTCATAGTGAGGTCTTTGTTTAGTTTAGCCCTTTGAGCTTCATTCATCTTAAGATCAGCGACATTGATTTGGGGAAGAGCTTGGTTGGGATCAGCCTTGAATTCTCCTCCTTCAGGCGCTTCACCATCGAAATAAACTCGGTACACCGATTTCATTCTCTTCAATTCTTCCTGTTGCTGTTCACTAAGTGCCTGGTCTTCAAATCCTTCGTCCACTGCATTGGAATATTCTACCTCGTCGTCACTGTCATTTTTGAGCATGTTAAATTGAGACAATCTGGGGGACTTTGATCTATCGAGGGGTTTATTCTCCAGATCAGTCGTCAAGTTTGCAGTAACATCTTGAGTGGTATTGTTGTCGGTTGAGAAGTTAAAATCACCATCGATATGTGCATCTTTGAAATTGTCTTCGAAGCCATAAGGAACTTTTTCGGACTTGGAAGTGGCGATAAACTCATCAGAAGTGTCTTCAAAAGGTGATGAAGGTACATGATTTTTCTCAAACATCGATTTTGGTTGGGTATTATTGTTGTTAATTTCCAACGACGATTCGTTTTCGTATTTTATTCCACCACTGTATTTTTCTCCGGCCGAACTTGAATCTTCGTCGTCTTCGTCTTCAGAATTGCTAATAGACTCTATATCAGAGACCGAATACTTGCGTTCATTAATAGACGGATTGGAGGTATTAGGAATGTTCATGTAATCCCTCTTTGTTGGACTAGGAGAATGTTTTTGCTTTGAAATTTCAGTCCTTAAACTAGACTTTTGAGGCGATATGTTGTTGACACCGGCAGGCATTGCAAACGCTGAATGACTGATACTGGAGTGACGAGTACGGCCACCGTAAGTAGAAGATCTGGGGGTGCCCTCGTATCCAAAGTGTCTGGCGTAATCGTCCAATGAGGCTTTGGAGCCGGTTTGGTGTTGGTAAGGTAATACAATGGTGTCCAAATAGGGGTCCGAGCCAGGACCATGGACAGAAGACATGCTTAAAGAAGTCGACGATTTGTTGTATTGGGCAAACTTATTGTTTGGAGCCGAAGCGTTGGCAACAGCCTGAGGGTATCTGACGGAATTGCGGTTGTGGAAAGGATCTTCCATGTTATATTTGGTGTGATGCGGTAAGTCAGGTAAGGCGGTGGCCTCGCCGTTTTCGTCAAAGTCCGGATCGCGTTCCATCGACTCTTTTTTGTCTTTCCTATAGTTTCTGTAAAGAAACATTCCGAGAACAGATACAATGACCACGATGGGAAGCACAACGGCAAGGGCAATAGTCAAGGCGTCATTCGACACCGGCTTTTGGCACATTCCAGTATTGCTATGTTTACAATCGTCATCGCTGGAATCTGATGATGACGATCTGGGATATATATCGTGCTCCGAAGGCAGATAGTTGTAGATCTGGTTGTACGAACGAGTACCGCGACGGTGATGATGCAACATGCTAACGAGTGTGTAATGATCGAAATGTATGACAATTTATAAAACTTTAGTGCCTTATGATGGTCAGTGTGTGGCTGACGAATGTATGATTTAATGTAGTTGAGGTTTTTGTTATTGATGATAGGGAGGACGAACAAACTAATGCTCGAGTCGAATGGAAACGAATGGACAGGTGATACCTGAGATGCTATGGTCAACGAAGATTAGATGCTGTTACTACCGACACTACGATATGAACGCTTAAGTCGGTGTACTTTCAAGTCGTTGTACTATCAAGTTGTACTATCAAGCTGTGCCGATCAGATCAATCGTTGCAAGTTTTCGAATCGATAATTGAGCTTTAGTCAAAACAATTACCCGCCTCAGTAAAACTTTTTTGTGTCACGTCGCGTCACACTAGCGGTTTGAAGGAGTAATACGAAAAAGATAACCGTAGTACCAAAGAGTGGGAAAACGAGCAGAAAACGAGCAGAAACGAGAACGAGTATGCGCAGACAGGTTTAGTCTGCGCGGCAGCCACGTAATTGTAGTTTAATCAGATCTTATTACCCCGAGTCGCAAAGCCTCACAAATGATCATATTACGACGGATACTACACACGACTGTAGACCGCATACATGCGAACCGCTACGATGTTAAGTTCCCTGAGTGCGTAGATCAGATTTGATGGTGGTGGGCGCGGGTGGTGCGGTTCTCGTGTCTCTGCAAGGATCCGAGCTATTCTCGTGGTTACGCGTAGTTTTGAGCCCACCTCGTCTTACGCGTTCTTCGTGTATTGGTGTAAACATCAAAGTTGCCCACAATAATCCTTGCTATCTCTTACTGTGTAGTATACTTCCACAGTAGTAAACTAGAGCAGAAACATACTCTGGAATGCCTGATAAGGGTTATACGTCCTAGCACTCATATGGTATACACAAATTCCTGCCCGAGGATAAGAATATTACACAATTCTCTATTGAAAGAACATATCTGTCCACGAATAGTGCTCCTATATATCTGGCATATTTCGTTTATGAGTGGTCAAGGCTTTCGTACTTTCTGATCAAATTGATAATTTCTGTGGCTACATCATGGTGCGCCTATAGCCTGTGCAGTATATTACTCTAGAGTCCGATTGATTGGTGCATTACTGTGCGCTATAGTACTTAGAGTATATTGATCTGATTTTCTGCGCAGTATACTACTCTAGAGTATAAATACATAATGCATTCCCTGCGTTACTACTCCAATATGATGACCTATACATTCCTCAGTTACCACTCTAGAGAACGATTGATTTATCTTCCTGTGCGTATATTTCTCCGCTCACTTACTGTGCAGTGTAATTACTGATTGATCTAATGCAGTTCGGTTTATTACTAGTTATATTTTATGCAGTTTATGTACTTAAAAGGAGCTTACCATGATTGGATTTGTTCGAAAAGTTCAACTCTATATTTGGAGGCACCAAGGTTGTCGGCCACAGCCTTTCTAGTATCATCTACCATAGCTGCATGGGCACACGTGGCAAATGCAATAGGACCGTTGGCATTGGTGATTTCGTTACGCACCAACTCAGGAACATTGGGTCTGCCTTCTATGAATTTGATGTGCGACAACTTGTTTTTGATAGTCTGAACAAAATCAATGGATTCTTCAGGAGCATCGGAGTTTTTCTCGCTCTTTTCTTCGTCACGGTCCAAATCTTCATCACTGGATTCTGCGATGTTGGCAAGAGTAGATGGGATAAACGGTTCGGTCAATCCAAGATGTGGCTGTGTGACGTAGACTTCAACATCCACGTCATATTGCTTGAGCTTGTACAATTCTGTGTAAAACCACTCCAATGATCTGTAGTGACGGATTACCCACACCAACCTAACTCCGGTACTTCCCTTACGCTTGACAGTATTGAGAACTTCATAGAAGAGACCAGGGATACCGTTTCCACCAGCCAAGAATACTTGGTTTTCGAATCTGTTCATGGCGGATGGGGGGCCATATGGTCCCTCTACCAAAACCTTGATGTAACTCGACAATTCGGGTTGTTTGCTCAAGTATTGGTACAAGCCGTGGGTCATGCCTCCCTTGACTTTCATGTAGAAAGTAATGGTGTGCTCTTCCTCAACCGAGTCGACAATAGTAAATGGGTGCGATTGCCAGAAGCAACTGGGTCTGAGGAAGTGGATATAAGTAACACACCCTGCGTAAGGTTTCCAGTAGGCTGGTCTTTTAACAGTCACTCTCAACGTTTCGTTGGCAACGAGCTGGACACGGGCAGAACGGACTCCAAATGCAGTTAAACGAAGGATTCTGAGGAAACGGTCAAAGCACCATACGGCGGTGGCTGCGTAGAAGAACGCCTCGTATTCAAGCTCTTCTGTGTGTCTCCACCCGCCCACAACGAACAAAACAGCCAACACAATGTGGGCACCCAAAAACAACTCGTAGTTGGTTCTTCTGAACACCATTAATGACTGAACACACATAATAGAAGCAGCCACAAGCGCAACGTAACCCCATCTGACATACTCCTGGGAGTTTCTAAGGGTGTACTTGCCGCCACCGATCCCAATGGCGTTATAAGTCATACCAACAGCGTGAACCATCACGAGTAAAAAGACCGCTCTCGAGATCCATTTATGGAAGTAGATGAATTTCGAGTGGGACCATCCAGAAAGCCACTGCAAAAAGTTGTTTCTACCAGCAAAAAGGATCAATGCGGGCATCAAGTACATCGACATGATACCAGTACGATCAGCGATCTTTCTACCAATTTCAGACGATTGACTTGTAGGCCAGAAAAGATTAGGTGAATCATGAGTGTAGTCAACCGCGGAAAAGACAACGGCCAAAACGACCCATCCGAACACCAAAATCGACTCCAATCTGGTAGGGAACATGACAGGGAATACTCCGAGCAAGGTTCTGTGGTGGGCATGGGACTTTTTAAATAATGGTGCCATGGAAATAAATCTTCTGTACGAGTTCACCAAAGCACCAGTCAAAGACTTGGCCAAGCTTGGGAACAAAAAGTATGAGAGGTTGCAAATACCGGCAACAATCAGGATCAAAAACCAGTAAGAAATCAACACGATCCCGAACCAATTGGCTCGGTTGTAATTATAGTATCTTCCGACCTCGGAGTCCCAGGCTCCTACGACCTTTGCCTCAGGCAAAGCGACTGGTTTGTAGTATGGTTTGGTAATGTTGAATGAAGGGTCGGCGCTTACGTTTTTGACCAAGTAGTGTGTGGCATTTTTCAAAGAGGCCAAGTATTGTTCCTCGGTGATAGGTTGGTTTAACTCGGCACATGAGTCAAGGAAGTCGGCACGGGCATGTTTGCGAGGCATCATCTCGATACAGTGGGCCATGGACCCCAATGCCTGCTGGTTCTTGACGTTACAGTACCCAGACTCGTCGGTGATATTTACCAACAATGCTGTTTTAGCCAATAATTTGGAACATCCGTCGACTGCAAAAGTCTTTGCATAGTAGATCTCAATTCCTTCGGCGTGGACTTGACTCACTAAGAGAGCCAAGGTCCCGAATACAAGCAGGCTTATCTGAACCATTTCCTACTGGAGCAAATCTTTCGAGGAGGAAATCGACTTCATTTTATCTCAAAATTTGCGTTACCTAAAATATTTTTTAAAAATTTGTTGTCTAGTAACTTACTAACGTTGTTGTCTGACGTGCGAAGAGATGAGAACAAAGGCGTGGGATATGTAATGATGAACCAACTTAGCGAAGTCCGTGCCCGGAACCTCCCTCAGCCACTCAGATCACACACATGAGGGATGTGCAGTTTAACCAAGCGGTGATTGGCGTGGCTCAACATTGTTCAGGCGCCTGGTAGGAGTGAAGTGAGCCCAAAGCTTTGCTGTTTATGCATGCAATTCAACGACTCTATGCCGTGTCTGGTTGTGAAAATTATATGACACAAAGGCATATTTTTTCTTGTCTTGAGGTTATCTGATCAATCATTGGCCTTAGAGTGTGAGTAAGATCAGGACCGCAGGTAATCCTTCGTATCGTTGGATAGAACGTACAGAGTTCCAAGAAATCATCTTATCTAAGGATCTAGCTCACTAGCTTAGTCTAAACCTATTAAACATACACTTGATCCGAAATAATATCTCAGCTTTGACACACCAACAGGTGCCATGGCGAGGAGATTTTTACAAATTTTTGACTAAAGGCTAGAACGAGTCTAAAACCAGACATATGCTTGGCATGTTGCGACCGAGCCGGGATTTTGAATCTCATTTCAATTAAACAATCAACTGAAAAAAAAAAAATGAAAAAAAATAACGGACTATCTTTTCCATCTGAGAATGCCCAATCCGCGGCTGATTTCGGGGCTCAATGGTAGGCTATTCGATTTACGCCACCATTTACTAGTAATGATTACAAATATTGACATATCATCTATAACTAGCGATCTATAAGACCTTCGAGCTTAAACTCCGCGATGGCCCTATAAAATCCAGTGCCCATCACTGATTTTTGTCTGATTTTTCTATCTTGATCATCGAGATTATGCAATTGGCGGAGCACTTGGCTTTTCACAATTTTTTTTTTTCCGTCGCTGGCTGCCCTTCGGAAAATTAATTGAGGCTTTTCTCATCAGGACAAGGCTCGTTGATTTGCAAACCAGGCTTATGTAGTTTACGACAATAAGACCCTAGCCTTTATCCCCAACTTTCGGCTAATCATCAACTGGTGATAGTAAGCTGTTGGTAATTGGACGGTAAGGCTCTTTCGTTGCGTCGTAGTTGCTTATATTTACGAGACCTTGTTTTATTTGGTCGCATTAATCTCACACGTACAGTAGACTTACATTATGAGAGTTGGAATATAATCAAGTTTATTCTTTTTTTTAATCATCAAGAAATGTATACTCACAAGACTTGCGGGGATGTTCTTTGCGCAAGACTGGCTAAAGCAACTACTCGGTGCATGGCATGATGGAAAGCTAATTCGTAGATAAGAATTTCTCAAAAGGCAGAGAATGCGCTCATCGAGATCAAAAGCAGTAATGACGAGGCTCAGCTAGAGTCTAATCTCTTAGTAAGCCCATTTTGACAGCAAGGAGTGGTGCACCAGGACTAGTGGTTACATGACTAAGTTGAGGGGTTTTTTTAGTAAGATCCACCGCACTCTTACTATTGTCTTGTCAGCATGTCGCGCGGCAACCTGAGAGTGTGTGGAAGTTTGTATTCTTTTACTGGGTGTCTAGATATTTACAGGATTATTTACGGGCACCGCAGCCAACTCTCCTTCACTATAGGCAGCCTTGAAGAATGAGTAGTGCAAAACAATGTCGTCGATGTTTCTCATGGCCGGATCCTTGGCAAATTCCGGATCGATGAAGAAAAATACCGGCATATCGACCTCTTCGCCAGCACTAAGTCTCTGTTCCTCGAAGCAGAAGCACTGGATCTTGTTGAAGTAAGGCGCGGCATGGTCTGGAGTCACCGAGTAGGTGGCCATACCAATTATATCTTCTTTCGACACGTTTTTCGCGCGGTAGAACGCCAATGCTGTCTCGCCAGGTACAATGTAGACCTCACGTTGCAAAGGAGTGAATTTCCAAGGAAGAATACCGGAGGACTGACACGTGAACTGGACTCTGATTCTCTTGTTGGTATCGACAGGAATAAGCTTGTCGGGAGTGAACTGTGCGGAGTCGGTGATAGGAATTCCTCCGAACCCCGTTCTCTGACAGAGGGCTCTATAGAGAGGCACGGCCGCGAACGATAATGTTAGGAAAAGAACTCCGAGTGAAGCCGAGTAGTAAATGGCCGTTCTGTTCTTGTACCTGATTTTCTCCTCGCGCAATTTTTCGTACTGCCTTTGGCGTTCTCGTTCCTTATTGTTCAGCTCTTGGTGAGATTGGTTGAGCCTAATGGCCAGGAAGGACAACATGCGTGGTGCCGTTGTTGTTCTTAAAACCGGGTTGAGCGCCGGTCTAGCCCCAAGCCCGAGCCACTTTGCCGCAAACATATCAAATGGTTATTTTCACGTCAGAAGTAGAGGTGCTGACGTCCTTACAACTTCTCAGAGGCCGCTTTGGAAGATTTGATTTTCATTGCGCGATTTGAAGTCACAAATCACGAAGCGAGTGTATCGTATTACAAGAGGTATCATACTAAATACATATCTACCACAAGCTATCCAGCTCAGAGAAGTTGTATTTGCACCATGTCCCCTGGTATACGGCTGGCTAATGCCATGATCCGTACTTTCAATGCCCGCACATACTCAACCATACGGTTTCCTGAGGCTGCCAAGCAGACTCCACCGGTGCCAAAACCCACTATAGGTCAGTTCAAAAATCCGTTACTACACACCTTTCTCGTGGCGTCGTCCACTTGCCTACTCCTACATGCTATTTGGCTCAGACTAGAGCTCGCTGAGCAGAAACAGACGTTGGCTGCTGAGGCTGCGGTGCTCGAGCAAGAAATCCAGCATTTGGTCGACACCAAGAAACAAGAGTTGGTGCCAAGAAGAAAATGGTATCATCTCTGGTAAATTTGGAAAATAAAACTACTGATAACGATCGTAACTTGGCTGGTGTCCCCGTTGGTGCACACCAGTCTCCTAGTGTTGCATTTAGTGGCACGAATGAGTGTAATAGTACATAAGATAATAAAGAGGCTTGCTCGTGCATAACGAAATAAAATTAAGGATCATTAGTCAGTGCCTGGTAAATAGAGAAATAATGTAACAGTCGGGTGAATCTCATAGAGGTCTTCCTTGTTTAACGAGGAATTCAGCGAAATGAATATGGTTTAAAGTAAAAAAACCAACGATGAATCTTTAATGAATACAATTCATATATCATGATGCATTACTGATGCGTATAGTTGTTTATGCGCATCTATGTTACTTCTCCCGTTTTTTTCACTACATTGCCTGTATCTAACAGTTTTAATGCTATTGTATTCTTGTAGTTGGTTTTTTCATTGTCATTATACATTAGTCTAGGTTCTTGCGGAACTTGCTGCTGAACTTGGCAAACTTGGCCGCAGTGGACGTAGAGAGGATCGACTGCTGGTCCATGCTCTGGTTTGCTATCAGAGCCGAGTCATCCATACGAGACAGCCCGTCATCAACCATGTCTTCATATCCTTGCAACTTGCTAATCAACTTGAGTCCGTCTTCCAATCTGACTCGATCAAAGTTACGCATTCTAAATGTAGGGTTCTTGATAAAGTCATCAAAGTTCTCGAGCTTCAACAAGTCGATGCACTGGCGGAGCTCCGTAAACGTCGTTTCAAGTGCGACATTACCAGTGGACCCGTCTTCTTCTTCGTCATCACTGCTGTTCAACTTGTATAGCCTCTTCATCGACTCTTCAATGTATTGAACGTCCAAATCAAAGTTCTCTATGGCGATCTTATTATAAATTTCTGTATCTTTCAACACATTCAAAAAGTTCTCTGCTACAAAATCGTAGGTACGGAACAAACCCAATGTCCGTATAGATTTGGGCAAATTGGAAAAGATGGAGCTGAACAAATTCTCCAAGAACTGGGCAAAGTCTTTGATGGAGTAGTTGGCTTCGACATTGCGTTGTTGCGGCAACCAGTCGTCGTACTCGACCAAATCAAGCAACTCTCTGATTTTACCATCCACCATACTAAATATCACGCTTTCACTATACTTTCTCAACAGTTTAAAGTGCTCCACTGCTCTCAACACTGGTAAATCGTTGATATCGATGTTGTGAATACCGATCCCGGTATGGAGTTTGAGCCTACGGTTTATCAACTTACCGATCTCATATACACTAAACAAGTAATACTCGAGATTGGTATAACTTTGGGAGGTGATTTCTTTGTTCATGGCGTTCTTCTCAATGAACTCGTGTAAATCATTGGCAATTCCCACACCGGGTTCGTCACCAAGCACCTTTTCAAAGATATTGTTGACAATAATGTTGTTGATTTCATTGATATCGTAGCTGTAGTGCTGGTGAAGAAAGCCTACAATGCCCTCCAAGAGCGACCGTATACCCAAACAATAGTGTACGTAATCTTCACTAAATGGAAAAGTTACCGGAAACCTACTTGGACTTCCAAGATTATTTTCGTACCAGCATATACGGATAATATTATCGTAGTCGGCCTTTTTGTCCACCACCAAAGGCATGTAATGATCACTCTGGATGGAATCGATGAAGTCGAGACGGAAATCTTGGATGATGAGTGGTGCAAAGTAGTCTTCAAAGATCACCACAAGTACCTGGTATATCTCAATGATGTTATAACTGTTCATTTCCATGATCTGGAGAAAGTTACCGATGACATCTTTCACGTTGGTGATATCTTCAATAGTGGAAAAACGGCTTGTTTTGAGGAAATTTAGTAGTACCGGTTTAAGTTTCGTTATGTACGACTCCCATAAATCATTCGAAAGGTCATTGCTACGGAGCTGAAATTTTGTCACCAAGTTAATTTGCTTATCCATGACAAACAATGCCGCGACTTTCTTGAGATATTCCTGAAGTGCTTCCAAGGACGCAAAATTGGCAATATTTTCGAGCGTAGTTTTTGACAAGGTGGTCAGTGTGATAGGATAAATCACTCTATTATACTTCTTTATCCACTCTTTGTTGTACAACACTGACAAGTTATCAATTTCACCCAATGACTGGTACACCAAAATAGAATCAAAGAGTATATCGAGCTCAATTTTCATCCCAGAAGACTCAGCAAGCAAATCTAGGTTCATTTGCGGCTCACGTAACGATAACTCGATGGGTGAGTTTAACTTATAGGCAATAAAGTTAGAGTTCTTTTTCTTGAGATCTTCCCAAGTATCTTGAAGATCAAACAAGTTCTCGTAAATAACATCACCGATTTTATCAAATTTGCGCTCCAAATTGAGCGAAAGCCACTTGATCAAGCCCTCAAACGACTCATCCTTGATCATGCCTATCAAGTGAGGAATGGAGTCGTAAATCTTAATGGTGAACTGAAAATTTTCTACTTTTGGCAAGTGGACATTCGTGACTTCGTCAATCAACTTAAGAGCACTGAAATACTTTTTTTGCTTGATAAGTTCGTGAATCTTGTTGGTGATTTCCAACACCTGAATACACAAATTGAGCACGATCTGGGTTTCGTTGATCTTAATGTCCACTTCTTTACGCTTGAGCAAGCTCTTTTTCCGCACACTAAGTTCATATACCGATTTGTTGAGAAACTGGTTGATCTGCACCAAGTTCTTGTTGAGATCCGCCGACTCGTCGTGAATTTTGTCAATCGTATCAATAGATTGATTGATTTCATCAGTAGAATCAAGAGATAAGGTCGTGAGCTCCTCGTCCTTATCTTTTACTATGTCATTTAGCTTTGTTATGAGATCTGAGAGCCCGTTGGCTTTGATGGCATCTTGGATTATGGGCGCCAAACTCTCTAAGTAGTCCTGCGAATTGAGTGAGGTTTGAAATATATCTTCATCACGAAGCAACAAGTTCTCCAACGGCGTTGTATCTACTCCTCTAGGCGCAGGGTTCTCGGTTTTAGCGACAGGTGGCATTATTGTTCTCAACTAACCCTAACGATTAGATTCGCTATAGTGAGGATGCTTATGTAATCAAATCACTCTTAACATTCCACTAGGTGAATCAGATCAAGTGGACTGTAGGACGATGGTTAACTATGCATTAGTGCTTGGAGCTGCTGGAAGTGGAAAGTTACGAGTGGCTCGTTCTATCGACCAGTCGAGCTTTTCCAACCTCGATATCCCAGCTGACTCCCACAGTGGCCTTATACTCAGAACTCGCCTCACCACCAAGTACTACAATTGTGAGCTCAATTTGTTGATTGACGAGTTTCCAGAAAATAGAAGTTCAGAGGCTATAGATGAAGTCGGTGAATCTGAAAAGTTGGCGGCTTTTGAGCGGTGGATCGAGGAATTTTCGTCGCCCGAGTGTGCCGAAGTACGTGAAGCCATCGAAGGGGTGATGTTCTGTGTTAACCTCAACGAGCTGATAGAGTATGTTAACAAGGCTTTGGAGAAGCTAGAGAGAGTCAGAGAGCTTGTTGGAGACGGCTTTTTGTGTGTAATTGGTACGAACGAAAGCACCACAGAGAAGAGTGAAGCAATGAAAAGTCTAGCTGAGAATATGAAAAATGAAGAAATCGAAGATATAGTTATCTCATATGGAATGGAGTACATCGACTGGAATCTAGATGGGTACAACGAGTTCAGTGAACGTATTGGAAAAGACCGTGTCGAGGAATTATTGCAGACCCATGAGTGGAATCAAAAAGAGTTTGTACATAATTACGATAAAAGCAAGCGAGAAAAAGCCCAAGAAATGAGCCAGGGTCTTTTAGAAGAGTATGAAGAGGACAAGAATGAATACAATCTTGATGTAGACGAGATCTTTCAGAAGCTTCAACTTGCCAAAGAAAATATCAGTCATCTTAGTGCCGACCAAAGAGAAGCATACGTGAACAAAGTTATTGAAGAAGTCATTGATTTCATATAAGTTGTGCTATACCAGAACCAAACGCCCCTGTCTATAAGCGCGCGCCTCTCGAAGGGAGGTTTCCTCGAGGGTTTGCATACTTTACGTCGTAGCCAGGCTCGAAGTAACACTCCTGGCAGTCCTCGTCAGCCACCCCATTTTCATGAATAAACACGGCAAAGTCGATGTGGGACACCGAGTCGTCAATGACCACCATCGGAGCATGCCAGATCCCAGCCCCGTAGGTCACAGACTGATTTCCCCGGCAGTAGAAAGCACGCACCGTGGAAAGATCAGGGAGTTTTTGTGGCGACGACTCGTCAGATTTGGCCACAATGACTATATACGATGCTTGGTGTGCTTCCTGACCCATTGGCACGAACGTTTGTGTCGAGAAAGGGTGTCTTTCCAACACCTTGGCTTTGTATGTCTTGAACATGCCTTGGTTGGTGATGAGTCTTTTGGGCACTGAACATCTAAAGATGTTCCAGTTTGCAGTAGGAGCTTTTCCACTAGGGCATTTGTCGAAGTTGTTCACCACTGGAGCTACTTTATGAAGTTTGACTGCTGTGCCATAATTTGCGGCTGAAGTTTGGGCGTTTTTGATCTGTTGGTCTGCGCTGATTACCCCACCGTATGGAGCAAAACTTTCAGGAGTAAGGGCTTCAGCAAATACCTGAGAGTACTTCTTAGGTACCTGGAAAGTTTCAAGTGGCATCGTAGGTAAACAGCTAGTATTAGATATGTTAAGGAAAGACAGATATCAGAGTAATGAATGATTGCAGATCTCTCCAATTATTCGTAAGATTCGGAGAAGGCCGCGGCTTATGTAATAGATAAGGATTGTGGGGAGAAAATCGATAGGCATATAGATTTTCAGGTGACGAAGGGTCAAGTAGTGAAAGAGTATTTATGTTGTGTTGTGTGGGCTAAGGAGTATTGTGCTACAATAGTGTAAAGAGTCAGAATCCATTTCAAATTAGATAGTCTTACAAACCTTTCGTAAAATAGCCAAAAATCATTGGCTGCGATAATAATGAGAAGAGGTGATCGGCCAAAAAGCAGAAAATTAGTAGAAATTACGATATATAATAACAGATGGATATATCAAGAGAATAAAACACAGCCAAACATGTGAACGAAAAGTTTAATCCGCTAGCAAATGAACTACATCTGTATGGTTGTCTAAACTTTCTATTAGATTTTCATGTCCATTACATGATTCCAATATTATTCAGAAGAGCATCTATTTTTTACGCTCGAGAACCGTACTTCGTTTTTCGATCCACTAACCGGCTCCACCATAGCATAATGAAGGATGCAAAGGAGATTTTGAGAAGTTTGGGCTTCTTGATTATCAAACAAATCGAAATAATAGTGGGAAATACTTTTAAGGAACTCAACGTCTGATTATGCGCCTTTTCGTTACAGTAAATAACTTGACAGAGTACAGACCATGAATTAAGACTGGCCTTATTCATTATTTATAGAGCGTGCCGAAAACAATGTATTGAATACTTAGAGAGCAGCAATATTCTTTTGGCACCAAGCTATTGCTTGTTTAAACAATAGTACATAAGGCAGGAATGTAGCTATTCTTGACTGAGGCACAGCTGTCCTCGTTATCAGTTTGAGACGTGGGGTTACTCTTTATAGTATTTGATTCGAGTCCTTCGCATGAATTGGCTGCAACACCATTACCGTTTTGAGCGGCTCTATGTTAAAATGTGTATCAATATATTCTACCCACCTGGAACAGAGCCGACCATTTCGCTACAAGCAACACACAAATTTGAGATTGTAAGCAACACGGAGCTTGATAAACAGAGAGAAGTATTTACACGCTCGCAGCTGCCGTTTGCTAAGCTGGAAGTTTTGGTGAAGCAAATTATTTTCTGAGCATCTGGATATTTTTTAGGGATATAGGCGACATAAATGGCTGCCAAAAAATCACAATAATTCAGTAAAGATTACGGTGTTTTTGTTGAGTGGACACACGCCAACGTGTTAGTGTAGCCTAATACCATCAAAATACGCTCTTCAAGCGTATGCAATCGAGGATAACGTCTTTCAATACGA
Organism: Suhomyces prunicola; assembly: GCA_030568655.1. Classification (NCBI taxonomy): domain Eukaryota; kingdom Fungi; phylum Ascomycota; class Pichiomycetes; order Serinales; family Debaryomycetaceae; genus Suhomyces; species Suhomyces prunicola. Next base: position 12,382 of record JAJMGJ010000021.1, on the reverse strand, counting down.
ATAACAACAAGAGTGCATATGGACAGCCTATTTCGCAGTCATTATCGAGATGTCACTCTATAGATCCAACTACGGTTGTTGCTTGAAGGCTCCATATTACTAGCTATCGCTCTCGCGACTCTGTAAAACCAGGTACTAACAAAAGTACATGTACCCAGTTACTTCCGGCACTTCGGTGTATTCCTTATGATAGTATGTTCGCCAGCAATTGCTACTTTTTCCAAATCGCACTACATCAGCCGTGCTGTTTGGCCAACCCATCTAATCCACCAACGTGCCGGTTTACTTACCAGTCCCACGTTACTTAGTTCTAGAATGTTGCTAGTGTCTACGTCTACGCTTCATCAATCGTACCTGCCTCTAATAGCCTTTTTGCTAGCTCCTCTTCCTCTCTCTCGCCTCACCTCTCCGCATTTCTTTTTCCCCGCGGCACGCCTTCAAGTCACTAGTGGCGTAATTCAATCTCATCTTTTTTTGTAGTTATCACAAACAACATCGACAACAACATGCCTGAAGGATTCGTTCATTTGAAAAGACAGCAGTCTAACGAAAGTGACGACGATAGGTCAACTTTGATCCCAGATGGTGCGGATAAACTGGCTTTGGACCCCGAATTACCCGCTAGTGTGATGTACATCCCCGAGGTAGATGACTTCAGTACTTTGGTAGATGGACAAACTGGTTCTTCCGGAGCACAGTTGGGTTTTGGTGGCAACACCTCTGCCCAAACAAAGGCACTAGCTGCTTCGATCCATCAACTTCAATATAACGAATACAAGATCGCTTTGGATAGATGTATCAACCTGACCATCGAGCTTCTTTACGAACTTTCTGATGAAAATAACCAGAGACCCATGTTTTATCCTATTGAAAGCGACGAACTGTCTTATGACAACCAGCTTTTGTTGAACTCACAAAGCTCCCATTTGGCCCTTTTGGCCAACGATTCGTCCTTGAACAAACTCGAAAAGTTAAAGCCACTGCCTCAAGATCCCTTACCCCAGTTCAAAATCATCAGATTGGACCTCAAAAATGGCCCGAACCAAGATAATTTAGTGGCCAACTTGGATAAAAAGTCCATAGCCACTCTTCTTACCAAGAAATTGGGCCAGCAAATCAAGTATCTTTTGAATTTGAAGGACAGAGTCGATAACACCACGTCTAAAGTGTTTGTTACGGGTGATTTGAATTCAGGAAAATCTACTTTTTGTAATGCCCTTCTTAGAAGAAAGATTTTGCCCGAAGACCAACAACCTTGTACAGCCGTATTCTGTGAAGTGATCGACGCTAGCAAGGAAAACAACGGTGTAGAAGAAGTCCATGCCATTAAAATCGACGCAAAGGTTCCTTACGATATCAACGACGAAAACTCGTACGAAAAACATTCCATAGATCACTTGAAGGATTTGGTTTACGAGTTTGAAAAGTACGAGTTGTTGAAAGTCTATGTGTTGGACCAACGTAGTTTCGAGCAGGCTTTGTTGCACAATGGTGTAATTGATATCAAACTTATTGATGCCCCAGGTCTCAATTTGGACTCGTACCAAACCACCCAAGTATTTTCCAGACAAGAGGAAATCGACTTGATTGTGTTTGTGGTGAATTCCGAGAACCATTTCACCCAATCTGCCAAAGAATTTATCAGAGCTTCCGCTGCTGAAAAGAGATACGTGTTTATTGTGGTGAACAAGTTCGATAATATCCAAAATAAAGAAAGATGTAAACAGAGAATATTGGAACAGGTCAAAGAGTTATCTCCTGATACCTACAAGAATGCACAAGAATTCATCCACTTTGTCAGTTCTGAAGAAGTCTTGGAAAATGGTGGCGGACCAGACGACAATCCCGACGATGACAACCCTCAAGATCCTGACAATAACCGTGGCGATCCTAATTTCGATCACTTGGAAGCTTCATTGAGAAAGTTCATACTCGAAAAAAGAGCCATTTCAAAACTTTTACCTGCAAAGAGTTATTTGGTAAATATACTTGGAGACTTGGAGAGTTTATCAAAAATAAACCAGGATATCTACATCAAATCAAAAGAGCAAAAGGTAGCTGAGTTAAAGAACCAAATTAGTCCAAAGTATAACGAAATTTTGAGCACAAGTGCAAAGATAAGTGAAACCATCAACAGCGTTATAGAATCAACCTACGGTACTGTTTATGACGATAGCAAAAAAGCCATTTTAAGCACGGTGCAACAATTGAGCTCTACTCCAGTGCCTATCATATACCCCGGTTTGTCAGGGGTTTTTGAATATGCCAAAGAAACGCAACTGTTCATGATAACTAGTGTTATGAACACATTGAAGAGTAGTGAGGAGGCAGCCAGAAAATTGACATCGCTTCAAGTAGATGAAATCATCAAGTATGGTCAAACTACATTGGGCGAAGAGTTTTTGAACGATAAAGTATTTAATCCCGAACTCATGTTTTCCAAAAGACGGGACTCTATTATTAAAAGTCTAAACGAGAGTATTGAAATAACTGATTTCTTTGATCCTTCTGTCGAATCATTCTTATTGTGGGCTGGGGTTCCCCCATCATTTGTCTCATCCACTAGAGATCAAATTGATTACTATAATCCTGTCGGATTCATTGCCAATATCCCAAGTAATGTTGTTGCACTCAAGGAACTGGTTCCATCACAGTTGACATTACACACCATTTACTCGTCGGGCAAAATACTTACCACGGGAGCCCTTATTAGAAAATTTTGGGACTTATCTCAAGTCCTCACACCCACAGTTATCAAACAAGTGGCTATTCCAATTGTGGTTGGTATATCTGGTATAACGTTTTATTACCTATTAAACGATATCCCTAATGCGTTCCCTCGGAACCAAGCCAGGAAGATCAAGCAAAAAATCCACGAGTCCGATTATCCTCACATCAATGCCAGCAGAATCGCCAAGGAATGTCAAAGAGTATTAAACTATCCTTCTAGGCAAGTGATGAACAACTTCCAGACCTCCATTGATAAACGGTCTGTTGAGAAAGAAAAGTTGGAAAACGAAATCAAAAGTGCCGAAATCAGTTGCAACTACTTCACCGACTTGTTGAATAAGGTCAATTACCAACAAGGCTTGGTGAAAGATATTGATATCGAAAGTATCAATACTGTTGATTAGTTATGACTACCTCATCCTGTATATATCATTTCTTACGCTGGACCGCTATCAAGGTCAATATTGTAAAGAATACAATAAAACACAAGCCAAAGCTTACCTCGAATGCACCCTTGTAGCAGCCATTTCCTTTGTAACAGATTCCAGTCTCATTATCGGAGTTCAGATCGTAAATGTATCCAAAGTATTTGTTCAAGATGAATAATACAATAGTTGGAGCTACACAAATAAGTCCCCAAGTGGTAGAAAATGTTCTGGTACCGAATTTATCTGCAATTACTGCAGGATAAGTACCGAAAGAAAGCCCATAGCAGCCACCAATAATAGCCGAAGCCAATGTTATAAGGTGGGGATTGTCGACATTTTTAAGGGTGATCAACTGGCCAGCACCAAGAAGAACCGATGTGACCACAATAATCCATAATCGAGATTTGTGGAACCGCTTGTGGATGTAATCACTTAATAAACCGGCCAGTAACCGGCCCGAAAATGAAGCTAGTGAAATCACCGATACTTGGACGGCCTGGAGAGCAGCAGCCGCTCCAGAACTTGGAGCGCCAGCGCGGACCAATAATCTTACTAAGGCGCTCTGATGGGTTTTGTCGTAGTTGTATTGAGCCGTGACAACAAACCCAACCGAATAGATGTACATTTGGCAAATTCCCAGCGACAAGCCCACCACGAAAAAGTGAGTCAAGAACGTTTTATCAGTCAATCTCTTCTTTATGGTGACTATAGGCGTTACACGCTCTTTTCTTGAGCTTATAATTACTGGTTTTGGAGCAGGAAGTCTAGCAGCAGAAGCACCTCTTTGTAAATCTGGTCTTGAAGACAAAGGAATGGTTTGGTCTTGGGGTTCAATCGAGACTTCTGAAAGACTGGAGGTAGTACTTGAAGTAGGTGTTCTCTCGCCAATACCCCAGAAAGAGAAGGAGCCTCTTAATGAATCGGCAAACAGCCTTGACTTGTGAAGATTTCTGGAGACTGGTTCGTCAACAAGAGAACTGCTAGAGTTGGATCTTGAGATGAGTGCCGATTCCTCCCCAGTGTCATTTTGGTTCAATGTAGTGTACGATTCTGGATCATTTGAGTCGTTATGATCGAGATAAACATGGACAAAGAAGGAGCCCAAGAAGGCCACCGCCCCACAAAACAATGACAAGAATAAAAGGAGGCCTGCGGTGTCAGTTCCAAAAAAAGCTACTGCAATCAATGAAAATATGGTGGCAGAAAGACCAAATGCACTCACAGGAAGCGCTCCTGCCGACCCTCTATGGTGCGGGAAATTTGACTGGGCTGCTTTCAAAGTAGCGAAGAAACTGGTGATGGAGCCAAAACCAACAAACATCATCGAAATACATATGAGTGGCAAGTTTGACACAATATTGACATATATCTTGTGCAAACTAAAGTACCCCAAAAAGATACACGTCGAGCCTAGCAAGATGGAGAGTTGCGGTCCAAAGTGGTCGATAACCAAGCCAGCTGGCAAACCTCCTAGACCGGCACCCACATTGGTTGCTAGGGATATTGTAGCTGAGTCCGAAGTGGTGAGTCCTACTCTTTGAACAAGCTGTGGCGAAAATGCTCCATAGAAGTATGGCGTTCCTGCTGCCAAAGCTACAACGACCGAAACCCCCAATGCTATTAGACGCTGAGGCAAATGGTTGGGTGAGGTGGCAAAAAGAGCCATTTTAGTCAATTGGTTATCAAGCAAATCAGACTATTGCAGATCGTACTATAACAGCTCAAACAAGTGGAAGACTAAAGGAACAAGTGTGTGTTTATGTAGTATCTATGTACGCGACTCGAGCGATTAAGATAAGATATTCCGTGGGCACGTGAATGGGGGGGGGGACCGAGGGGCAGAAAATAAGCAATCATGGGAGGAGACACTGGCAGGTTCGTCATCTGAACATCGTAGCCCTGATACGGTGTTTTGAGGGCGAGGGAGTTGGTTAGTTGTAAGTTTAACTGATACGGGGTGAAGTGGGGCCAGTTGTAGATAGCAAGTGGTCAAATCGCGGAACCGTTCTGCGTTTGCCGGTGCAAGTGGCACAGAGATCAAATATTCTACTGAGTACTTCGTAAATGAGAAACGAGATACTAGCTGTACGAATCCAATTAGTTTTCGATTGTTTGCGATGAAACCTCTTTTTTCTTTGACCTGGCCGGTCCGACCAGTTCAAACATTCTAGCCCACATCGTGTTTGTTGACCAATTGTCTAATTTTCTCCATCTCTACCAATTCTCACTACCCCACTAATTCTCCACTTGTAACCAACTCTCACTATTTCTCTCACCAACTCTCATTTTTTCTCGCTGTGGTTTCATTTACTCGCTATTTTCTCGCGTACTACTTTCTCACTATGCACTTATCTGCTCTAGCTATCCACTTAACTTGACGTATGTTCACTTTATTCTATACTGTCTTCGCTATGCACCCCATCATTCTCTCTCTCCTGGGTGCAAAGCCATCCCTCACTCACTCTCACCTTTAGTCCCATCTTTTCGCCAAGTTTTGGCTCCCTAACCACCATTTTCTCGCGTGCGAAATGAAAATTTAACATACTGCCAAACCAGGACTCTACACCTACTTCACATCTATACACCATAATATCATGACTCGTCTTGACAATCCCGAGTTCTTGAAACTAGTTAACGATGTGTTGACCAAAAATAACGGGAAATCCTCGGTGTATATCACCCAAAAGAGACTCTCGCCCGCATTGTCGTTGGACGACAAACCAGGCATCAACGACTTGTCCACCAACGTCACCGAATTCAAAGACCACTCCCACAACCAAACGTATCCAGTATTAATAAGAATATCGCTCAACGGCAAGGACAAAAAAGATAAACTCAAATTGTCCACAGTGGTGGATCACGATCGTTTGGATCTGTTCTGGAACGAGTACGTCCAGTTGATCAAGACTGGGTTCACTGGCTTGAAGAAGAAAGAAAAGAAGAGAGCGAAAAAGGGCAAGGTATCGAAGTAAATTTATAACATTAGGAACCAAAAGCACCATCGCCAACTTTCCAACTTCAACCCATTCCTCATAATCGGCACCGTATTCATTGTATGTTGATCCGCATATGTCCAAGATTAAAAGGGTATCATGTATAAAACCTATTAATATACAATTATAATATGTTAGTCTTTAGTCATTTGGGTTAGGCTAAGTCGCTTACTTCTTTACTGAAGAGAATTGAACCTTTAATGATCTACTGTGGGAAGGCGATATATGAAAGTCGTTCAAAGTGGTGGCAGAACCAAGTCTCAAACAGTCCTACACCACAGGTACTTTTTAGAAATATCATATCATTTTACCAAATGCTAAGTTTGATTAGTTCTCCTTCCTCTGTTTAAAAATTCAGCTAGCTACTAATAACAGTCGATGTCATGTATTATTGCAAATGTAATGAAACCTATTAATTAAGAGGACAAGGTCAAGATGAGTGTATTTATCATATGAGTGCTAGGATGTTTTCTCTAGTTCGCCTCTTCTATCAAGATACCATTGGGGTATATCACGTCAATGTCCCGAATTTTTGCGTCCATATTATCCAAACTCACCCGAGGAGGCAAGGGACTGATAAGGCGAAAGTTGTATTTTAATTCAAACCCGTTGAATAGTGTCTGAGCCTCTGTTTCAGAAATAGTGCTGCTTTTACCCAACACCCCTTCGTTGTAAAGCTCGAGATATAAAAAGATATCTGCTACCGTGCTATCAGCAGAAAATGTGCGACTTATTCTGGTTCCGCTTCTCAATTTTATGGCTATGCGCGATATATCACCTGTGGGCTCCTGACTGAAACTGGAGCCCTTGTAGTTTAAATATTGTTTTCGGAGCGCCTGGTACTTCTTTTTGGCCAGCTTGGCTCTATCCAAAGCCACCGAGTTCTCGTAGTTGATGTCCTGTTGTCTTTGAAGAAGCTGGCTCATGTAGGTATCGCGAAGCTCATTACGGATCTGGACCAATTCTGAGCGATACTTTTCCATCTTGCGGTGAAACTTATTTTTGATAAGCTGATTTTCGTCCACATCTTCACCAAAACTGCCCTGGATCTTCAGTACGAGCGAGATCTTGGGACTCGTTTTGACAGGGCCCAGCTGCGACATCGTCACTGTTCTTGTGAGACAAAGAAGTCCTAGAAATGGGAACTTCGACACATTCAAAGTATTGGCTAGCTGGTACGCTTCGGAGTTGGTCAAGTCTCCGCCCCATATTATCGTGTCGTCATTGTCGCTAAAAATACTGATAAAATTAGGATTGGTCACAATTTTCTTGAAGAGAAGCGACGACCCATCATTGTTGGGATTGGTCACGTACACAAAGAGAAACTTGGCTCTGTTGATGGCCATGTATAACGCTTGGGTGTAGCTTCCTTCGAAAAACGGTGGCAAATATGTCGCTGAATCGGAGTGTTGTTGCGGCGTGAGATTATCTTCAAGGTCCCGTACAAATTTGTTCACCTTATCAACGGGATCTGTGGTGTGGTTGGACACCTGGTTGCGGGAATCTTCAGGAATAAACGCTTGTTGGTCTTTGAAGTAAATGATACTAAATATCTTGGCCAATATCCGAAAAACCACTACTAGAATGACTATTATGGGCTTGACTATGATTATCTTGAGCCAATTGTGTGCTACTCTCACACCACTGTTGAGTGACTCTGAGTTGAGCCAGTTTCTTGCTGCAGGCTCTGAGGCTCCATTTTGAGGAAACTCTTCGGGAAATGCTCCAGGTAATTGACCAGTCAGCTGGTTGGGAAGCCGTTCGTATGCTCCACCAAAAATTCTACTGATAAATGATGGTATTGAGCTCATTATCACAATGTTTCAAGTACTTGAACCTCAATTAATTTAACCACTATTTCGCGTGACATCGCCAATTGGTGTGGGCTCGTGAGGCTCTGCGCGCTAGCTCCCTAAATCGTCGCGGTAAAATTAGTGAGAGATCAAGTCTAACTTCCCAGAAAAACTTGACTACAGAAGTACGCTGGAAAACATAAACCATTATCCCACAACCTTGCTAACGCTACGCTTACCCCTACCTAGCCATACCAACACTACAGTAATATTATGCTCGATGTACCTTGTCTGGAGTAAGACCCGTAAGTTGTTACTATTCATCATCTTTCAGTTACACGGTAGTTTTAAACTACCACACTCGGTATAATAAATCCCCGCACTTATCCCTCAACAAATCCGCCTGCGTAGCGTAATGGTTAACGCGTTTGACTTCTAATCAAAAGATTCCGAGTTCGACTCTCGGCGTGGGTTCGATTCGCGGTTTTAGCTCAGTTGGGAGAGCGTCAGACTGAAGAGATTCAGTCACAGTTAATCTGAAGGTCGTGTGTTCGATCCACACAAATCGCACTTTTTTTGTCTTTTATTCTTACCTACAAAGTGGCGCACTGGACTGCATAACTTGTGTGCAAGTAATACAAATTTTTGCAAAATTACGCATGACTATCTAATTCAAGTATTGAGTAATTGACACCGCTTAGTAAGTACCAGCTCATTTTTGCAAAGTATTTGTTAATATGATCGATATTGGTCTCATGTAATCCGGTACAGTTGGGTTAATTCGACCACAATATTGACAACTCAAAAATTCGCCATTCTTTTGCGACTTCCAAAAAAGAGCGTGTGGCTTAGTTGGTGGCGCGTTCGCTTAGCATGCAAAAGGTCTCCTCCGCTTTGACTACGGACTCGTCAAATTTTTACTTTTTCCAGCCTGAGAATGAGACTATTAGTTTTTTCTATGGCCTTGATGTGCGTGTTTGGGAAGCCTGTTTGTCACGAACGATGAAAAATGATAGAATGTTTTGCTGACACTGTTCACGCTGATTTTCTCACTCTTGCGCCTGCACTCTTCTTGTTTTATAGTACAACTTGTTTGACTGTTTTTTTTGTGGACATGTTGGTTTGAATGGGGACATATCAGTTGTAGTAATAATGTTGATAAAGAAACCCCAAATGTGGTTGTTTGTAATTCAACTACCATATATATCCGGCCAAAATATAGACGGGATAATGGCCGACAACCCAACCAAGATCATTCACCGAAAATACACGTTTCTAGTGGCTACCAAAAGCTTTCAAGACATAAAGTTTATCGCTAGTTTGAAGTAATAGATCAGATCAAATCTATACTAAATGCGGATATTTTTTACAAATGCGCGGTTAGCTTTTTCGATTGCATGTAACAATCGAGGATGCGCTTTTCAACGCTTTTACTGCAGAACAAGCCCTCAGTTTCGAAAAACTGCTTAGCATCACAATGTGCCTGAAGACAAATAAATGTCTCGGCATTTGATTGTCAGCATCAACCAAAATCAAAATTTGTAACTTGCACAGAGTTCAGTCCCCTGTAATGGCTCATCATAAAACTCAATTATAATAATTCAATCGCTTATCAGTGCTACTGCATACAGTGTGATTATTTCGAAATTTCGCAATAATCAAATCTCGCAATAATTTCATGTCAAAGGTGCCAATCGGAGTAGGGGGTTTAGTATAGCATGATGTGACCATTGAGAACCACCGCTGGCGGAAACACAGTCAATTTCAACCCGGGGTCTGTTCTCTTAGACACGGGCGCCGATGTAATATTCACGACAACATATGTGTATGATTTAAAGATTGTAGCTTTCCGTAATCAAGTAACTTCGGTGAATAACCGGCTACTCTCGAGCAAAAAGCTCACCCGTGATTGGTTTGTGCTGATCTATCTTTGGTTTCCTAAGCAAAGCAGAATCAACTGTATATTGAAGATCTAATTTAATGGCGAGTTAAAATCACAAATAACTATTGAATTGATGTGATATCTGAGTCTGCAGTGTACTTGACCTGGCCAATACTTATATTATTGTCCTCAATATCATAGACAACGTACAAATTTCTCAACACATCATCTCCAAAGGTAGGCTCGCTGTCGATTCCACCGGCACTGTACGATAAAGTAATTGAGCATTGTCCTCCTGGTTGTCCGCCTGGTTGAACAAAGCTGGAATATGGAACTTGAATAGTTTGCTTACCGTTACCGAGGCTGAAGGTAAAATATTTGTCTGGTTGGGTGCAATCGACGAGATACGGAAAAATATTAGATTGGGATTGACTTCCACTCATTGCAGTGCCAATAGCATCAAGAGCTTCCCAGTGTAATTGAGAGTATGTGTATCCTGTGTCAAGTACGATCCCCAGTCCTATACTCGTTGCTGTCCCGTCAATGATGACAGAGTCACCTTGCACGCCCAATCTATCGGGGAAAGCTCCAGGGAGTTCCACCAAACTACCGTTAATTTTAGCATTATCAATACCTCCAAAAATTATATTACCTGTAGTTGCTTCTTCGGAGCTCATAAAGATGGAATAGGCTGCTTTTGCGATAAAGCCTTGGTCTTTGAGGACCCATGGAAAATTGGCATACGTAGTGTTACTAAGGTCTTCAAAAATTGGAGCTTCTGTTGAATTCAAACCAATGCCCAAAATACCATTATTAACCAAAGTAGAATTATCATCTCCAAATTGGACTTGTTTAATGGTTGGACCATGCGGAAAAGTAACATCATCCAAATAATAGTAGACAGTAACCTGTTCAAAATCACCATAAGTAAGGGTAAAGACTTCATCAATCGATTTGGAGGTAGTTGATTGGGAAGGATCGTAATATCCCGAAGCGCTGCAAGTACTGTCACTTGCACATCCAGTAATTGCATCCACAACCCACAAGTCTGAGCTTCCGGTATCTACTTGCACCGTAACCGGTTGTTGATTTGAACCAATCAATAAATCAATAGTATAGATAACTCCAGTATTTTTTATCGGAGATTCAATGGGATCTCCTCTTTTGAAATGTTGAATACCACCTGTAGAATTGACAGTGATATTGTTACGAACAACATTTATTGGCAACGATAAATACTTCTTACTGGGATCTCTTTCCTGAACACTATTAGATGCCGGAAAAGAAGCCACGAACGACAAATAACCGGCCAATATAGTCAAGTATGGCTGAACTAACATATTGAATCAACTAATGAAGGTCTTTATTATCAGCCGAGTCCCCTCGCTTTATAGCATATTCGAGTCTTTCGGAATCATTCACACACGCTGCGCTCTATCTTTCACCATAGTATTATGGGCCGCATTAGTGCCTTGAATTTATATTCCATTTCAAGTATGCATGGCTTAGCTGCAAAAAATACACTTTTGACCCTGCTGTCTGTTGTGAATGCGACTTGAATCCTGCTCAACGAAGCCGTTTGATACGAACCACTCCACAGATCAAGAGCTAATACCTATATGCGTCAACACAATAGCGAGACCACCCTCTTGAGGTTCTTGGCCAATATAAAGGGCCAGGCGTCGCAATGTTCGCAATTATTTAGAATGCTCATAAGATTGTACTTATTCTTTCTATTCCTTGTAAAGAGAAAACTTAGAAAGAGCCGAAGCTTAGTAATCACTATTATTCGTATATCTGTTGAGTGGAACTTGTTGCACAACCTGACTATGTGGTATTATTCAATCTTAAGACTTATCTTATTTGTCGAGTTTTTAGCGCTGTACATTTCGCATTAATTCTGATAGGATGTTCATAAATCTAGATTGGTTACCGAATCGAGACAATTAATTTCGCAATATCTCGGAAAGATAGCAAATGGCGACGACTGGGAGTTTCAACTACTATTTTTTGAATAGAACTCTAGCTGGTCGCTAAGAATACATTCATTAGTCCCACGGTAGTCTTCAGCTATCTTGTTTCATTCTACTATACATTACTACATCTCTAGTAGTGTAATTAAAAGATCAGTGAATGGAAGCGCCTAAATTATATCGAAACCACTGACGTTGAAGTAAGAAAATGAACTTCCCCCAAATAACTTGATGAGAAAGGCGAGAAAGAGAATAAGCAGCTCGTAATTTAATATACCAAATCATCCGCCCGTTTAATGTCTATGCCTATAAGTACACAAGAAGTTTGTCTCTACGATATCGCCACGTGGTACTTTAATATATCTGAGAAATAATCAAATAAGAAATGCCTGGTTAGCTCAATCGGTAGAGCGTTTGACTCTTAGATAGGATATCAAAAGGTTGCGGGTTCGACCCCCGCATCGGGCTAATTTTTTCGCATTATTTTTCACCGCCACGGCCCCCTAAAGCTCGCCCGAACCCCCTAAATCCTCTCCAAATCCCACCAATTCCTCTCTAAACACACCCAATCCACCACCTCTAT